>JAKTUB010000315.1:0-50934 GCA_030556465.1 Metschnikowia picachoensis | reverse complement strand
CGAAAATGTTAGCAGTCGTCAAGGATATGGTAAAAAAAATTGGGCCTGATGATATCGAGCTGGGTGTGGATTCTGATGACGAGTCCTTTGTTGATGATGCAGAATTGTGTTCACAAATCACTCAAGAAATGAATGAGAGCGACGATTTTGAGATGGAAGTTGACTCGAATGAAAACAATTCAGTTTGTATACTACTTGACGAGTGACCTCTTTCACTTTGGTATGAAGTACCATCACACAGATGGAAAGATGGATTATGATATGCTGAATTTGCGTATATATATTTTTTCAATGAACATCTTTATCAGTGGATGAATTGCAAGACTTGAAAGAAAAACCGGACTTAAAGATTCGCCGAAATTTTGTAGCATGCGCCTGTCACAAATCGATTGTATTTTGCGTAATCTCATTCATTTTTTGCGTAATTTAGAGAATACGAATTACTCAAAAAAACGATTTCGTATTACGAAAAGTAGCGTAATACGCATTTACGTTTTCGTTTTTTCACCACGAAAAATCGTAATCGTAAAACGATTAACGATTACGCAGGGGTCATCACCACGTAATTCGTAAAGTTTCGTATTACGCGTCGTAATGCGCAACACTGGTGCGCGTCGCAGTACGCACGGCTAGTTCAGATGCGCTTACGATGCGCACCAATACGGGACGATTTTTCTGCATCTATAAATCACAACGAGTCTGGTGAGATTAGACGAGTTTCCGAATAATGCTTTGATGATTATAGATGAATAGTGTGAAGGGTTTGATCAATAGTATACGAACTTTTTGTGTATGCCGCGTTGGTGTCTTGTATGCCAACTGGAAAGCTCGTTGTCGCCCGGAGGACAAGAAGCCAATGAAATTGCAGTATTTTTGAATGTTGAAAGTAGTTTTTCTATCATGACCACACAAATATTCCGCGAATGCGTACTTTATGGATTGTTTCCATGCATCAATCGCGCCCTCATTTCCTCAAGCACCAGTACCCGCTTTCACGATTCAACTAAAAGCTCCCTCAACTCTTTGATATCCTCAATCAACTTTTCAACAAACGTCTCGAACTCCACACCGTCCGTCTTTACCAAAACCTCTTCCTCGGGCGAACTGGGGTACACTCTCGACTTAAGAAATTTAGGGTGCTTGAGTAGATTTCCTACAAAGCCCACGAAGTCATCACGCTTCTGCTGCGTGTCGAGACCCGGCAAAATAGGCATGTCCACATCTGTTGGCTCTTTGACCGACACACCTTGTGCTGTTGCAATTGACATAAGAATCTGGAATATGCATACCATCTGCATAGTCTCAAATGTACCAGCACTTGATACCCGAAGCGAGGACGAGTCGCTTGACCATGCTTCGATGCTGAACTCAATCTGCCTCGCAAAAGCGCGTAACGTGAATATACACTCACTAATGGCCTTTCCGCTTGAAAGGCATGTTACTAATATCGGTAAAATGCCGTTGGTCCAGGTTCCATGCACTTGGGTTGCATTGGAAACTGAGACCCCACCATCTCGGAGTGCCTGGGATATCATGCTTTCACGAATCACCATAAACATCTTCGAGTCAACGATCTTTTCGGCGAAACTCTCAACCGTCAACAATTGCTGTAGAAACATCAAGCTCAATTGAGCAAAGACTGGATCGTTGTTCACCAATATCAAATGCGAAAACGAGTAAAGACTTAACAATGTCTCTACCGTTTTGTGTTTTGCGAGCGAGGCAGACAAATCAGCTTCCAACGATTTTGTGATTTTAAGCTGTACAAATTCTTTCAATACTGAGAGCACCAAACTAAGGTCTTCCAACCTCTCACCACAGTCAACGCCCTCATGACTTTTGTTTGTGCGAGACAGATATACGTCGTTTTGAAGCTGGAGGATGAAACTCGTGGTACCCTTGGCGATCACAAACTCAAAAACTTTCGAAAGAGCCTGCGTGCGGGTGCTCACTGCCTCAAAATTGGTCTTAAGACTTGCGAGAGCTATGAACACAATTCTCAAGAGTGTTTTATGCGAAACGCCTTTGGTGTCGCGGTTTTTTTCCGCCATATCAAGACCTCCCATTAAGTCGTTGCACGCTTCAATCAAGGACACCGCTGATGGAGCAATCTTCATTGCGCCATCTTTACTATTGTTGATAGTGAAAGCCAACATGAATGCAAGTTCAACTCTTTCATAGTATTGATGTGCGCAGAATTGCTCAGAGTAAATGTCCCGTGGCTCTTTTATGGCAAGCAAATCATAAACAATCCTTGAGTACTCTTTAGGAATGTGTGCTGGAAAACGGCGGCAAAATGTGGCAAGAAAAGCGCCAGTTGCCTTAGAGAGAGAAATCTGTGTCTGATAATATTGCATGTTTGCGCTCAAAAAAACAATTTGCTCGCGAATTTCTGGCCACTTAGGATTCTTTTGGCAATAAGAATCAAGAAGGAGAAGATCGTAAACCATACTGAAACCAAAACGGTTGCGTTTCTTCATTGAAACCGCAAAATCCGACAAGTGATGTGATTCAAAAACAGAATGAAACTGCTTCTTGACATTCTCATAAAGATCAATTTCGTAATCTTGGACTGCAAAAAATGAGGGTAGTTTCTCAATGAACGTGCTCAGTAATAGAAGTCGCTGGATTGCCTTAACACACTCTTGATTCTTCGTTGTGAACAAAACGAGAGACAAAATTTCGGCAACCTTAGCGTACGCCTTGCAATAATAAGACGAGAGAATCAACTCTGTAGCGCTTTTAGTGTGGAGGGCTTTACTAAAGTTTTCGAACATTGTTATCAACTCTTGAACAAATGAAACATCGCTGTTGTCACTCCTAGCGGTTGTCCAAGAATTGAAGGCCAAAGAGATCGCATCTAGCAAATGAACTGTCACCGTTGGTGGGTCGAACTTGAAATCGTTGATGTTCTTTTTCAAAATGGACAAAAGTGATAATGTTGGTTCCTTGACTTTCGTGTCCTTCTCCTCGGACATCTCACCAAAAACATTTCTTCCGCTTATAAATAGCACAGAGAGGCCTTGCTGATTGGCTTCCATTATCGAACATAAAAAGTCGTAGACTGCAATTTTTATGCTATAGTCGTCGAATGAGGACTCTAAATCCGTTGCCAAAGCATGAAGGAGTATATTTGAGTGATCTTGACCTAAGTGAGACAAAATGGACGGCATTTTACCCGCTTCCCAATTCCCGCCTGTGAGTGCCGTGAGTAGATCGAGAATAATCTTCCTGAGTGAGCCTCCGAAACTGTAAATTGTGACGAGCTGTGGCAATCTAGAAAATAAAGACACCTCAAGTTTACTAGGCGGAAGCTCTGTTGCACTTCTGATGGTCACCAAATGTCTCGCGAAAGACAATGCCGAATGCACCCATACATCACCAAGGAATCCAGATACGTCATGAGATTCGAAAGATACTGCAGGCAATGCGAGGGAATCAATCAAGTCGATTATAGACGAATATGAGCATGAGAATCCCGTGGAGGGAGCAAGGAAAGCTTCAACGATATTTTGTGAGGCCTTGGCAAAGACTCTTGTGGGTTTATCCTCGATCTTCGCATTTGGACCTATTGAGTAGATTGTGTCCAAAGTCTGTGTGAAGACATCGAGAATAAGAATTCCCAATTCAAATTTTTGGAAACTATCATTGAATTTACAAGTCCCATAGTTTTCGAAAACTTGTATGATATGCTTGATGAGCTTTGCCAAAATGATGCTTTTGGAGTCCTCTGAGTGGTCTTTTGTGACCGACAAACAATTGTCAGCAAGACAGAAGACGAGTTTCACCAAAGCGTTGGTGAAGCGATAGTCACCCTGAACTTTCTCGATGGTACCGAATAGGATAGACGCAAACCCCTCCTTGCCCCTGTTGGGAAGTAGGGATGAGGTGGACAAGTATGACCAAAGTCTATCAGAGATAATTGGCATTAGGCTAGAAAAAAGAATCAAAACTTTTTCCAGCAACACAATACTCCGGATATGCATACCTTGTTCAAATACGCGAAAAATGACGTCAACAATATCGCTGTCGTCGACGTATTTGGACATGTATTCCAACACCAAATGTGCATTGGCAGGGTCTTGCGCGGTGGTTTGTATCAAGAGATCTAGGATACTTTCCAACGCTGTGAACTTTTCGACGTCGGAATTATCGAAAGCCTTCGTGATATTCTCCATGACGCGGCCCAAAAATGCCCAACCATTGTACTTGTGCAAGAACGTGACAAGAATCTTATCCTTATCGGAAGTGGCAATGATCTTGGCTTTGGTGCCAACCTTGAGAAGAAGTGACAACTTACCGGCTGGCTCAAATGGAGGAAAGACGTCTAGTGGTTTGGTCAATCTCACCAAGTCTGTGTTCTCAGAATCCACCTCATAAAAAGATTCGAAGTCACTCTTGTTAAGAATGGCCATGTATGAAGCAAGTTCTTCCATTTCATGTAGGGCAAAATTCCCATTGATGGCAGCTAGTTTGAGATATGGACTCAACGAAACAGGAAATTTAGCGCGTGCCAAAACAATAAATTGACGAGCCTCCTCGTCATCAAAGAATTTCTCGACAGATGTCTCTGGTGCAGAACGCAACACTTCACTTATGCAGGAGATTATTTCATCGGTAGGGTGAATGAGAGGTATGGCTGCAATAATCAAATCCGTCAAGATGACGGCAAATACGTTATCGAAACTCAAGATTTTGTTGAGCTGCACAATTTCCAGGAAGACAGGAGCGTTCTGGAGCAGGCCTTGTAAAACAGAAAGATCGCTCTGCGTGGTCTTGAGCGGCACAATCAGAAGAAACGATTCATGCGCTGATGGGAATTCCTCGAGCAAAATGGAAGTCTTGTATAGCCTGATGAGCCACGTATAGGCAATGATGTTATTTGGGCTTTGTGCGAGGACCAAACTCGTGATCTCGGAAAACAAAGATGGGTCGCTCAAATGCGCTGGGCTTAAACTGGGCAAGTCAAAAATTTGGAGCGTTATAATGGTGATAAGACCATGAAGCACGGAAAATGAGCCGTGGTTGTTCACGTGAGGAGCCAAGCAAAGACCAAATGATGTCTTTTTCATGAGCGCAAACCAGCTGGAAGCGAATTCGGGCAGAATCTCAGGCGACGCCAAAATGATATCAAAGATGAGCTGAAGTAACTGTGTAACATGCAGAATGAGTTCATCGCGAAGCAAACCTTCCAAGAATTCAGGAATGGTGGCAGATTGTGATACCAAGTCAATGAGCGCCTCTAGCCCGGGAACGGCTTCAAGGAGGTATTCAGGTGAAGCAACCAAGGATTTGCCCAAAATCTTCACAACCAGTGACGCCGCCTCAATGTTGGGTGCGTTGAAGCACTCAGCGGCCACACGGACCACGGACCTGCGCTCTTTGAGCGCTCGTTTCGCGTAAAAAAGTAAGCGTTCGTTGTCTGGCGAGTCTTTTGAGCCCGGCACGACCGAATTCCCCGCCGGCAGCCCAAGAAGTAAGCGGCTTATGTTTTTCTTGCCCACAACGGGTTCGGGGCTCCGTTTATCTGTCTGGAGCACTATACGTAAGGCTTCTTGCTCGTCCATGGCCAAATAGGATGCCATTTTTTGGGCTCTTTTCACGCTTTTTTCGGTGACACCAGAATACAATACTCCGCGCAAGGTAAACTCCTTTTTAGAAGCATCAAGGCCCACTTTGGTGTTCGAATTGTCTTTGCTGCCCGTCAAAAATGGCACAGGCAGTAGCACAACATCCTTATTGCAGGTCAAAAACTCATCCAAGGCATCACTTGCAGCCTGTTCAGGCACACTTTTCAAGAGTGCCAATGCCAGTGTAAACGTCCAAGAATCTGTCTGCTGGAGCGGGCGCGTCGGCGGCACGACCTGATTTGCTTCTGAGGCCATATTGAGCTAATAAAAAATTGGCCGTTTTTGAGAAAGTGGCGCCAATTTTGAGGGTGCTTTTACAGATTATTCAATCGTGTTTCTTGAGAGGTTGATTTGCATTTTTGATGTTTTGCCGCGGATGTACGGGTGTGGGAGAAAGAAGCGCGCGTTGTTTAAGCAAGAGCGTTCGGTCTTGGTCAGGGCAGTAGCTGGACGCAGGTATTTTACCATGTAAGACATTTTTCGATTATCAGTTAATTTTATTTTGAAACTCTTTTTAATCTTTTTTATCTCAAATTTTTCTCGATTGTGCCTATTAAACTGTCTTCGAACAGTCGCGATGGACGACTGCGAAAGGTGTTGGTTTTGAAGCATCATATGCGATGCATGGTAAGAATTCCGGTGGAATCCGTCCATTCCGTCGAAAATTCAATTTCAAAGTCCTTCGAAGCGTGGCATTATCACTCACTTACTGTATTTCCTTGGCATTTAGTTACTCGAGAAATTCTTAATCAGATTTATCAAGCAAAAGAAAAAAGTTTGGACACAATTAAAAAACAGCATTTAGTCGTTCGGGCAATGTCTGATCTGTCTCCTTTATTGACCTTTTTATAGCATATTTAAGTCCCCGTCTCTTACGACATATGGAACAGTCTCAATTAATCAAAACACAAGCACATCGGAGCATTAAGCATGAAGATGAGCTTAGAAATATGTACCTTATTAGAAATATTTACCTATATACAAGCAGTTAAATGCACCTCCTGATCAATGGGGAAATGCACGATAAGTCGGAAGACCGCTGACTTCTATTAAATGCATGGAGGCATTGAAAGGTCAACACAAGTCAAGCCTGCATCATACATTTTTCGGCAAAGTTGAACTAGGGCTTGAAGAAGTGGCTCTGGCTCACCTCCGCGGGAATCTCTGCGTCTAGCTCCAATTCGCTTCCCAACACTTGGTCGTTGAAGTCAAAACAAGCCACGTGATTTGGCGAATCGTCCAAGGTGCAATTGGATATGGAAAAGTTTTTTGCAGCAGTTTGGCCCCTGATTAATCTCCGCCATGCGCCGTGACACTGCAAAATAACGTCCATAGTCTCCTTCCGACCACGGTAGGTTTCGTCAAACGCAAACTTATTCTGGAGTTTCCCCTCCGGTAGTTTGTAGTTACGGAACCATTCTCTGGTCAGCTCCAAAAGACCGGGGCAATTCTCAAACACGTCTTCTATCTCCGAGCATACCTTGGCCAATGGGTCATTTACATCCACCACCATGACTTTCCAGTCCAACTCACCATCATCCACTAGCGCCAAGGAGCCTAGAATCTTCACGGTTTTGATGCTTCCTGTGGACAACACAGCCGAGCCGATTTCACACACATCCACGGGGTCTCCATCACCAGGAAGGCCTGCTACATCATGCATGATGGTAGGGTCCTCCCAAGTTTGTGGGAACGCGCCGTAATTGAAAAGAAACCCTTTATAAGGGAACAAGTTTTTGACAAAACGCACCTTTCCCTTCTTGACGTCTTGCATTATCGGGTTCCCGGGCAATTCCGTGTTGATCTCGAACTTGGCATTTGTCCAGCGAGGAATCTCCACCACCATCGTGGCCGTGCTGCGTTCGGGGTCTAGGCCTAGCGGGACATCATGGAAATACGATACAATTTTGTTGGAATTTTTCACACAGTAATTTTTGTACTGCTGAGTATACTTCTGGCCAACGCATACTGGCGCATACTCGGCGTTAGGTGCGTTTGGCGACTCAGAATCATCCTTACCCGGCCCGTTCATTACGGTCAGTGCAGATAAATGACGTAAAGTCACGGCTATCCGGCTGCGGGCCTGCAGAATAGGAGCCGTGGTTTTTGACATGGCTGTAAAAAGGTGTTTCATGGTGAAATCTCTCGTCCCTGGGATACCGGCTGAGATGTGGAGTATGCGGTGCCGGTCTGGTCCGAGAATGGCCTCGGCTTGAATGCGTGGTCGCGGCGCACGAGCGTGGCCATGCAAGTGAGAAAATAGGCTTTTTTAATGTAGTCAGGTGGAATCGAAAAGATCCGTGATTTCCAAGGAAATTTGGATTGTGTGAATTTCCGTAGCTTACGTGAAAGCTTTTAAGCAAAATTTTGCTTTTAGTATGATTAAATTCTGGGCAGACTTGCGCTTTGGAGAGTAGTAAACTTGTGGCGACCCTAATGGAACAGAGCCATGGCCGTGCATACAAATTGAAGTACTGTTTGTTGAAGAGATATCCCTTAAATTTTTGTGATTTTCTGTCTATGTCTCACAAGACGACTTTCAAAAGCCTCAAATATCTTGTTTTTCCAAGCAGACGCCATCATTTTGATAATCCATCAAATCCATGAGTATTAGAATTATGTGTCAAAAGAGGCCTGCGCCAATTCAGGTCAGTGTTGCCCAGTAATTAGTAATTAGTATTTCCGCGCCAAATACTAATACTAGTATTTCCGGTTAGTAACCGTTTACTAGTAATCAAAATTCGAATTACTAGTAAGCAGAATTCGTAATTAGTACTTAGTATTTAAAGATTGCTTAACAGTTTTAAAGTAGACCCCGTGTGGTACGATGCCTCGGAAAAAGTACACACAAAGCTGTCATAAGAACAAGGAAGTACTTTTAGCTTTTGCCACGAGTTTCTCAAATAGAGAAGCGAATAGCACGAACACTGCCCTGAATGGTTGTTGTACAATCACTAGCTAGGTCGAGGTGGCTGTCAGCGCTTTTGGTTGCAAACGAGGAATATTCAAAAGGCCTTTATGAATATATCTTCTTTGTGACGCATGTAATATCGTGCTTACGAGATTTACATTATGCGATTCCGCAGTTGTGCTCACATTGTCGTTTGTCAGCGTCTGAACTCCCGCTGGATGCCCTCGAATTTCACGAGATCCATGACTTTCAGCAAGTCTCGACTATCATTGCAAAGCAAGCATGAGAAGGGAAATAGGCTCCGACTGTAAACTCTTGTACAAGGTAGTCTTCAATTTTCTTTAACTTCGGCCAAAAGTACGTGATTGGGCACTTCGTCCGTGTTGCTTGTTGTTTAAACCTGAATCTGGTTTCTGGAAATGAAACAGCACATGCGTTTGCTATTGTTGTCGGCACCCTCGTACTCTACTATACTTGCATCTCCGGACTTACGAAAGCATCTTCTCTCTAGGGATTTATTGTAAGGATAACTCTCTTTGTACATACGAGAAGCGGAAAGGAGATCGCCAGACTACCCTTCGCGATGACAACGCCACCACTGATATGAGCCAGCCATGTAAGCTTGTAGCAAAGTCGAACGTTTTGAGTACTTGAATGGTCTGCCATATACTGCAGTTTGTCGTCTAAAAGAGCCCCATATCAAGCAGTTTGGCGGAAAGATCGATAGCAGCTCAGGTCAAGTCTCACTTTTGAAGACTGTCTTGAACGAAATTCTGCTTTCTGCAGGAGAAAGACTTGTATGCTGCACTAGGATATCAGAGCTAGTGAAGCCTAGCGCAGCGAATTGAAAAATTTAATGATATTCAGCACGTAATCAAATCTAGGAATTCATGTTCTTTCTGCTATGACTTGAAGGAATTACTCGGTTGAACCTCAATTTTCGGCAGCATTCAACTCTTTTTTGCAGACAGAATGAATTGAAAGAGCTTCTACCGCTCGAGATTTTTCTTTTCTCTTTTACTACGCTATGATTGTCATTGCATGTCTATTATCTCGAACGACACTTTTGTCCAAGAAATCCTGAGCCAATTGACCACACTATTTGAGAGCTCTATCATGGGAATTACTAAGATCTTAGTAACAAGTATTAGTATTAACGATTAGTATTTCAATCTCCAAATACTAGTATTAGTGACAAAGACCAAATACTAATTACTAAAGTAATTCAAAAAAGTCGCGCACCCGCCTTAAATACTAAAAGTGTGCAACACTGATTCAGGTCTACTACCATCGATCGAGCAGGCAAAACACATAATATACCGAAAAAAAGATTTACAAACCCTAAATCAATTATTCCCAAGTGCGGGCTTGCGTGCGCCGCTTCAGATTCTTCTATAAAGCAATCCTATATTGCTAACAGGTATCTATTTTATCGGGCGAGAATGCCCTGTATCAAATGACTCGGGCCTAATAAGGAGGGGGCCCGAGATAAATCACATTTCCCTTCTTGTTGAAACCGGAATCTGTGTCTTTCATTTCGACAATTTTTCTGTTCAACTCTATCTCATGCGTAGACCAGCCAAAGCCATCCTTCGGGATCCATAAAATCGGCATCTTCGCAGAGATGTCCGGTTGGTCATAGGCATAGGGATCCTCTTTGGTTGAGTTTTCCACGTTATAAGTCGCAGGAATCATTTTCTTGACGTAGCGGTAGTTCAAAAACACATCTGGACGGAGATAACGAATGAGAAAATTGTCACTCGGCACGTTCTTATGGTCTCTGTCTGCCAACAAGGGCGTCATGTTTTCACCATAGCGTACCGTGCGATCCAACTCCTCCTGGATATCCATGGTCTCCCTCGCATCAGCTATGAGATCCTTATCCATGTCCTTATCGAATTTGCGGTCCGACACTTTCCGCCTGAAATCGGACTCGCCCACAAACGACCACGTTTGAGAAACTCCATCCAAAGGCTTCATACAATCGATCGGCACCACCTTCAACAACTTGTCAAATGCCATTTTCAAGTGAACATGAGCGAAGACTGTGAAAATAAGTCCAATGATCTGGATCACAATGGGGCCCCATCCTTTACCCACAATAAACAAGCCTAACAAACATATCTGGCCCATGTAGATACCCGTAAACGTTTGAAATAATGCCTTTGGGTAGTGCGAGCCTCTGGAATCGGCAGATTCCACGAAAACGTAGGTCAAATTGTGACACCATGCAATATAAATCAAAGTAAATGCGGCCGCGGAAAATAAGAAGATCATCGGCGAGATGATTGCATACACCATCGTGATACTGGCCAAGTTGACCATGGGCGGGAACACAGTGCCCCACAGGACGCTTCCCAACTCGGAAAACCGCGCCCATTTCTTGCGCAAAGTATTGTCAAACAAAGTGCCTAATATGTAATGCAAGAAAAATGACACTATCTGGAATAGAGCACCACTGGAGATCGCGAGACCTTGCAAAATGAGGTAGGAGAGGTAGAAATTCGAAGAAAGCGGCAAGTTCTGCGCCAAAATCTGGAGCGCCAGCGATGGGTTGTTGATGATATGCTCCACGGTAGAAGTGGCAGAGGAGGCAAGTGCAGTGACAAGGAAACCATTAATTGTCAAAAAGCTAAAGTACGCGGTATGCGTGAAGTGCTCAGTTTCCTGGACGGACACCGTGCCGGCGATTTTGGCCATCGCACGTATAAACATGGGCAACACCATCAACAAAAGCGCCAACATCACAGTGGGCAAGAGACCTGTCACCACGCCAAGCAACCAGCTGGGTAGGTTGTTTATGAACCGCAAAAATTTCACCTTTTCGGTCAAGTTGTTGATGTTAGAGATGACACCAACAAAAGCGACGGGAACAGCCCAGAAAATGATCATCACCACAATCGCAGCCACGGCAATGGCCCGACGAACAATCCGCTCCCACCAGAAAAGCCTCATGTTGACCCAATCCACCTCGCCGGGCTCCATTCCCGTATATGTTGGGCTCATGCGCATGGGGGTATGATGTACCACGCTTTGGTAGGCCAACTGCGCTGAGTACTGGTCCTCAAACTCCACGAAAATCGAGTTTTTCGGTGGCTGCAACCGGAACTTTTTCTGCAACAGGCGCACCTCGCGGTCAGCCGCCTTTAATTCCTCTCTAGTCTTCTCGATAAGATCGACTTTCTTGGAGAAAAACCCGCCGCTTTTTTCCCGCGGCCTTTTGTGCTTGGGCACCCATGTTTCAAGCTCGTTTGGGTTCTCCACCTCGATATGTTTTTTCTCGGCTTTCAATCTAGCTTTTACCGCCTTCTGCAAAAGTTTGGACGTGGCATTTTCCAATTTGAGCGCCAAAAACTCTCTCTTGCGCACCTTGCCGCTCAAAACACGCACGTTTCGCGAGACAAAGATACGTTTCACGCCGTTGAATAGCTTATAAAACTGTTTCTCATCGAGCATTTCGTCAGGCACAGACTGGAACAACACCGTGCGCGAGGACCGCTTTGTAGCGTATTTTGGCGATGAGAGAACCGCAGCTCGGAACGAGTTGAAGAAAAACAACTCTCTGTATATAACGTAAATGACACTGCCATAGAAGACCCATGACATGAAAGCATGGGCGTAATACCGTTTCGGTTGGGTGATATTTGAGATCGACAACTGGTCCAAGCCGGTCTTTCCAGCGCCGCTAGTGGCATTTATCGGAAGCAAGACAATCCATGTCAAGATTCCAAACAGAAACACGATTCCCATGATAAACAAGTACCGCAAAAAGAAGTAGCCGTCCAAACCACATTGCTGGATAATAAAACTGTGAGGTTTCGTTAGGAGCACAAATATCCACGTAATGGGATCCTTGGGGAGCGGTTCGGGTTTTTTGTCCTCGGGCACCAAGTCAAACAGCGATTTTGGAGAGTAGATCCGCTTGAACTTCAAGCGCAAGAAAACAAACCCACCGACAAAGTAGCCAAAGAGAACTGCGTTCGCGGAAAGTGTTGTTAGCACCGCCAGCGTCGACGTTCCCTGGGCACTCATTTTCAAGGAATTGCGCTAGCTGGAAGGTGTTTCAGGGTGTATAGTGTGAATGCAAAGAAAATTACCGAACAATGCAAACAGAACGATCTCTGCGCGCATGCGGCGTGAAGCAAGCGAGAGTTCCATGCACAACCCCCTGTGCGAAAGCAGATCCCGCCGATGAGATATATTCAGGTACGATGTGACGTTTTAAGGGTTCAGAGTTCCATATTTGGACCCCGAATTCTGATTTGAGCTGTTCTGAGTGGAAAAATCGATAAATCAAGAAAATCGTATCCACTAACCACCTAGACTTGTCGCTTTTAGGCAATCTGCGAAAAGGCAAGAACCGGGATCTCAAATATGTGACCGGTGGTGTGCAGGAGCACGGCTGCACCCGACGTTGGATGACGTTTTTTGCTGTCACGTGACAACAGTGCAGGATTGTCGGTGTATGTATGCACACCGGCTCAACTGGGTGTAACGGTTTCACTCTATTCTCGCTCGGACCTAATCTCTTCTCCTCTTCAAGGGTCTAGCTATAGTAGTAAACTAGGTGCTAGGTACATACAACTTAAAACAGATAATTTAACAGTTGAAAATTGCGGCTGTGGCACATTCTCATTTGCGACAAGGGCTCATGAGGGGGTTTGAACTAGTTTGGAAAAAAAAATAGCACAAGTGGGCCGAGAATGCTGCTAAAAAAAAAACGATTTATCTTAAGTTTTATGTACAGGGTATGCTATTTACGGCTTGAAAGACAATTTCGGTATTCTGTTTAGTTCTTCGAGCCCATCAATCTCGTGATTTGTCCAATGATGAAGGTTCCCTTGGGCCCGTCAGGAACGAAACTGACATGGGCTATGAATGAGGTCACGGATTGTTTTAAGCTCCTTTTTGTACTAGAATGTATCTGAGAATGCATCTTCTGGCAGAACAAGCTCAATTGTAAATTCACCCTCGATGAAATCAAGCTTTAACACCCGGAACCGTGGTGCCTCTAGAACCTGACCAATCGACCATTGCTCGGACGCAAACTTCTCCATAATGTAAGGATTCTGAACAATGGTTGTTCTCAATGAACTGAAGCCTATAAGCTCGGCCCGAACATCGCCATGCTTCGCATCGCTTCCCAATAAAAACTGGAATTTTATTGGATTCTTGATCAGCCCTTGTTGTTGTAATTCAAAAAAACGTTTGAGGAATTTCGCCATCCAGAAACTGTCAGAGAACCTTTGCGCGTCTCGGTTTTTGAGATCACATCCTTGCAAATGGCTCGCAATGTAGTCCATGTCGCTTGTTCGTATACTAAACTCATTTCTCACACAAGACACCACTTGCTTCGAAGACTCTTGCTCAGGTTGCAAAACAGCCTGAATTTTCTTTTTCAGTTCCTTCGAAGGCTTCTTTTTCAAGACTGGTTTAAAGTTTGAGACATCGGGCCTGGCGATATTTCTCTCGCGCGGTAACTGAGGCTCTCTATTGTCTTCAGGTGGTTTTACCCCAAGTTTTTCGCGTTCTTGCATGAGTATAAAGTCCTGGACTTTCCAGTGATTAACCATATCCACGTATCGTCTCAAAGGGGACGTGAAGTTCAGATAAAGCTTCAAGCCGATCAAATGATGCTCTAGCTGGAAAGTCAGAAAGTTTGCAGATGACACCACGCTCAAAAGTTGCGAGCGTTCTTCAGGAGAGAGGTCTTTGTTGTCGTAGTAGCCTAACTTGTTCAACCTGCGAATTTCGTTCCACACAGACTTCTTGACGTTCAATTCCAGGTGTCTAAAGATGATTGGGAACCCCTGTTTTTGTGCAAATACGGAGCCTGCGTAATTCGCAGCGATCATGAGATTGGAAACGAGGTGTTGCGATTTGGATGCGGAGTTTTGGTTGACTTCACGCGTGATTTTGATCACTGGGGTGTCTGACTTGTTCCCTTTGGGTAATGCAATTTGCCAACCGTTTTCAATCTTCGGAAAGGCATGCGTTTCATCCATCTCATCTGTTATGTAGTCAACCGTAACTTTTGATGAATCAGACCCAATATCAGCACCATCGTTAAGCACACGAAAATGACGCACAAAGTCAGCAATCATGTGTAGATGGAAAAGGTTGTGCTCGTGAGACCCCTTGGCTAAGTCACCGTTTAAGAACTTAGCAATATTGGCGGGATCATCGAGTACCTCGTTCACTCTTTTATAGGTGAAATTTTTGGGGAAATTCGTAACGTTGTAGAATTTGACTGTTGACGTGTTTTCGATGGCAAGCTTGCAAGCTTTCGCCATTTCATCCAGCGGTTTGGCATCTGGGTTGGCTTTTAGCGCTTTCAAATACCCCTGAACATGGTTCTTCCCGATCAAAAACCTTATTCCGAGCGTTCGTGTTTGGCCCTGACCATTCAAGCCACATAGCTTGGAGACAATCGCAGGAAACATCATGGTAGGTCCCTCTGGCAAGTATACGGTCGTGCCTTTACTAAAAGCTATTTGGCTCAAGGACGAAGATGGTTTGAGGTACGAGGTTGGGTTCGCAATATGCACAGTGATTGCAAAGTTGCTTCCCTCATCCTCGATCGAGATTCCGTCGTCGATTTCGTGTGCTGTCTCTGAGTCTATGCAATAAACTGGCGTATCGCCGAAATCCTCTCTCACAGCAGCCATGCGGTCACTTTCATAGAAATCATCCTCCACGAACTTCGCCAAAACGGGGTCCACAACCTTTGCTTTTGTTATATTTTGCAACATATCAGTCAATTTTCCACTTTCGCTGAATGTTTTGTCAAGATAGTTGTAGAATTGCAAAAAGCGGTCCAGGTCACGTGACGTCCCCGTTCCAGGAAGTGCGAGTGCGCTATTCCACCGGAGAGGATTTCTGTCGCCAGTGTTCTCCAATGCCATAAGAATCTCGTAGGCACGCAGACGGCTGAATTCATGTGTGAATTGCAGTGCAGCGGATGTTGCCAACCCGGCAACGGATAACTTATTATCAATACTACGCACAATGCTGCCCAGCAAACTCTCCATTGTACAGTCGTTGGTGATATTGCCTGCAACAAAGTCTTTCAACATCTGTATAACCGCCGAGTACTTTGGTGATGGCTCGCCTGCACTTTGCTGAATTTTGGACACAATGTGTGCAGCAGTCTCTTCGATGCCACCGTTTTTCAAGTAAAATATTGTATCTTCAAGCGCGGAAGCCTTGTCAAGGGGCAAAACATCAACGCTAATGGGAGTTTTCGTCGATCTCTGCACGTTGAGTTTCCACTTACGGCTTGCGCGAGAGATGGCGCCGATGAATGCAATGTAGCTGCTGGCAGAGTAGTTTGCAGTCGCAAAGTGTTTTGATGTCTCTGTAGGTAAAGGTAAGCCCAAAGTGTGGCGCATTTCATTCAGTTTACGAATCTCATTTCTCATCTGTCTGTACGTATCTTCATGCACCTCCTGTTCCTTTGCCCCTGGCGGTAATTCGTGCTTTTGCACTATCTCGAACAACTCAAAAAGCGGGATTGTACGCGCGGCCAGAATCAAACTGCCCGAGTCGTCATATTGTAGGACGCGGTGGAAAAAATCGAGTTTTTTCCCGTAAGTCGTCGTCTGCCGAAATGCCTCAAGTGAGATTTTTGTGAAGTAAGGCGAGTATACTTCGCGCGCAGACGTGGGTACAATGTACGTGTTGACATTGGTATCTGTAAGGAGCTGAGCAGAGGCCTGTGCGACGGTAAACTCACGCGGCCCGGCGTCTAATGAGGCAGGCGCCGGCTCAAGCGGCAGTAGCAATATCTCGGGTGTTTTTTTCGCGGGTTTTGAGTGACTTTTGGTCGATTTCGAAGCATTCTCGCTCAAGACCTCCTTTTGTCTCGAGAACGCCGTGTCTGGCACGCCCACCGGCGCTATTCCCGGCACCTTTTCCTCGATGGCAACCAAATTCATAAACTCTGTCCGATGGGGTGCCAAAACACCCGGGATTCGTAGCAGAATAGAGTGTTTCGTGCCAAAAGTAACCTCTCCCTCGTGGTTAACAAACGTGTAAACATCTGAGCGCAAACTGTTGGGCGCTGCGACTACGAGGTAGAGCAACATGCCACGATTACGTAGCAAAACAACATCCCCAACAGCGAGCGGGCGTAGGCTCGAAATCGCCGAGATTCGGGCACTTGTGATTGCATTTTGCGCCTCTTTCTTGATCGCGTTTACTTGGCCGATACCTCCATGAATCTGCAGCCATTTGTTGGCCGGCCCGCTGATCCGCAACCGCAGCCGTGTTTTGAACAGCACCTGGATCTCACGAAGAAGCTTTTTGTTGCTTTTCGTAAAATCTAATGAGCTGTTGGCCGGATCATAGTACGGCCTGTGTGCTAGGGCCTTCTGTGCAGCCTCAAGGACGTTTTTCGGGAGCCGCCCTTTCTTTGGAGGGGTTAGTGTCCGCTTGTAAGGCTGCAATACGCTCTCGCGTGGCTTACGTGTCTTGGCACGGCTAAGAATATGTGTTGGCCTCATGCTAGAGGTGGAAAACCAAACCCACCATATGCCATTTAGTGATGCGATACGGTGCCGGGTGCATTCAGTATGTGCAGGACGTTTCGTGGTGACGTTGGCGATACGTCAAGGTTCCTAATGGACCGTTGGAATTTGAGTATCCTGACATTATGGACAAGCTTGATTTGTTTCTGCTATTTGAAATGAGTCTCATTTTGGTTTTTAGAGGATGTGGTTCCTAAATTGTTACCCGTGATGATTTGTGGTGGCGATAGCTGGCTGCGAAAGTTGCACCCACCCACGAGTTGTGACCAGTGTTGTTAGTCATGGTGGTATTGACTATATTATGGGGTATTATGACTATCCATAATACTTTTGGGTGATAATAATATTAATATTATAGTCATATTATATTATATTATTATGCGGATATGATATATCACGCGCAAAAAACCAATGACTAACATTACTGGTTGTGACCAGAGACACGAAAGTGGCGTGAGGCAATACTATCAGCATCAGTTTTTCTTGAAAAACTTGTGAGTTATTTTTTTTCTTGAAAAATTAAAGTCTTGTTTGGGTCTGGTTTAAAAAAAAGAAAAAAAAATAAGAAGAAGAAAGTTGTACCTAGGTCAGGTTTGTTATTGAGGGTAGTTTAAGTTGGATACCCTTAGGCTCAGAGTTTTGCGCCAGTCCCCCAACAATACAAAGACTGACATCAAAAATGCCTTTGATAGATGAACTTTTGCATACTCGGACTGAAAACATCTAAAGAAAAATGGCGAGCGTTATTTTTACCGAAGAAAGAGATTCAAGGCGGATAATACTGGAACTAGTTGTTATCTTCAATTTGAGATTCGCACCTGAGAAAGGCTTCAACCGCGTTATGAAAGGTTTTTCCTCGAAACTCCCCTCCCCCCATAACCTTCAGAAAAAGGGAATTCGCAGAAAACAGAAAATAAGAAACAATTCAATGCGAGGACTGCTGCAAACACTACAACTTTCCACACTTTAATGCTAAAAGAGAACGTGTATTCGAATAGGAAATAATAACGATAGAAGGGTAGATAAGCAGGTATGAGACATACCTAAAAGTGGTCTAATGACAATGCGGGCCGATTAAATCTCAAAAGAAGATTTACCGAAGTCAGGGGTGCCGCCCAATGTGTTGAAAAGATCGCCAGTATAGTTATCAGGGGCATACTTTTCACCACTATAGTACACGTCCTCCCAGTTCTCCAAGATATCCTCCACAATTGGCATACCGGCAAGAGGCAAGTTGTTGTAAGCAAGAGCGTGGCCGCCATCCTCGGGATTATTAAAGAAACTCACACTGTCGTTTACTCTAGAAGGAGGTGGTCTACTAAGGTCGGAGATGGATCTCATGACAATCACACGGTTGTAGTCGGCGAGCCCGTAGGTGTGCAATCTAGTGAAGGCTTCCAAAGAAGCATTATCCTCTTGCGCGGTGGCACAGTAGGTGGCAGAACCGTTCGTCATCATCGAAGCGTAGAACGAGAAATAGTCGTTCAATGTGTTGCCGGAGAAATAGTTATCTGAGGTCAAGCCATCACACTTCACGATGGCTGGCAAGCTGCGTGCGGCAGTGGTGTTGTATAATTCTCTGAAAGCGGCATTGGCCTCCGTACCGTTGTCCAAGGTGGCGGTCTCGGCCAACTCGACGGCCCTGTCTCTCAATTTCTCGTTCACCTCGAAGACTTCGGTGCCATACACATTTCCTGGGTACGTCCATGGGTCCTCAGTGCCGTAAGCCCAGTAACCCGAGGTCCAGTCGGGGTGAGTATTGATGAAATCCTGGTAGGCAACCTGGTACTCCAAAGCCACTTGCACTGTGTATTTCGCAAACGTGACCGAGCCCAAGGTGGTGTATTGAGGCTCGCCTCCAGCAATTCCAGAAATCAAGAAGTAGGTGTGCGAAAGGTCGAATAATGGCGATAAGCCCATGGCCGTGACGGAGGCCGCCGCATTGATTTCACCTTCTCCAGTGGTCATTTCACACACAGAATAGTCGCCAGTGCAGAAAATAGTGGGATATTGCGGCGATAAGCCCGGGATGGTGATGTTATGTTCGAACTTCATTGCACCCAACCAAGGCTTGGCCTCATTATGAAACATATTGACCACCATCACTTTAGGCTGGAAAATGGCAAAAGGTTTAGCATAAGACGCCTGGAAATTTTTATTGGTAGAAACAGCCTCGGCAGAGTTCACAATCGTTCTTTTATCCAACGGATGAGCAAGGGCCGAAGCCATAATTGCAGCCGAAGAAACAAGGCTGAAGAGTTTCATATTGTATGGAGAAAGATGAGGGATATGGTCTATGAAGCTAAATGTGGAATAACTGGGCAAAGTGCCCAGACTTATATATGTTTTCCTGTCATCATGACAAATTTACATGGGTGAAATTTTACGTCATCTTCGTCGAAATTGTTTAAATTAGGTGCATCTGCATGGCAACTAACTACCGAAAGTTGCGCGCGAGCAGATACCCGATATGACGACGAGATAACGAAAACGATAATTTCCAACTCTGTTTCTGATTGTTTCTTTTATATTTCACCTCTCCAGATACATCATCTTTTGAACGGATTCTTGTATATATTATCCCTTTTTCAGAACGGTTTGCTATAATTTTTCATTGCACATAGAATCAAGTCATTTCTCTTTTGAGTCTTATCTATCGAAAGCAGTCAAATCAAATTTTATTACCCTGGGCATTCCCGCGGTATTGCAATGTTTTCTGCAGGTTCGCGACGTACTCTGGCGCCCTAGGTTTTGACGAATTTGGAAACCCGCATTACCAGATACGACGTAGATGCCAAATGTATGCGATTCAGCGTTTCTTAGGTGAGTGAATATTGTAGAAATTCGAGAAGTTTGTAACTCGTAAGATTCAAGTGTGACTTTTGTGATTTTCAAGGGCAATACGAAGACTTTAAGGGTCACTGCGAATGGAACCACTACTGTTCAATCTTCCAAGAGGACCATATATCTGCAACAGTTCACTATTAACCTGAAGCATCTACTGCCAAAAAAAAAAAAATAAAAAAAATAAAAAAAAAAGTTGAGTGTTGCAATTGGGCAGATACTCACAGAGCTTATCTCTCGCACGCCCAATCTTCTCATTGAGGATACATAAGTCAACCTGTTCATGTCCAATTGCGCTTAATGAGTGGAGACTTTTGACTAAGTCTGGTCTAACGTACTCAAGTTAGGGGAGCTATGAATATAAAAGCGGCAAGTTCCTATGCAAACTGCTAAGAGTTTCAAACGCACGACTTGACCGAAACCACTTTGGGGACTTTATTTTCTTTCGAAAACACGCCTTGCTCCAAATACGCCGTTGCGTGCAGGTCTCGGAAAATCTTGATCGTAATTGAATAGATAAGGTTAAAAAAGAGTCAGATCTTGCGCGGTGCATAAAACGAATTCGGGAACTACATCGGTTCTTTCACCACCAAGAACCAGAGAAAGACTTTCGATTTCGGTCAAAACAGCCCCTTTATTAGCGATGTGAGATAAGGGTCTTTTTTGCAATGATTTCAAGTGAGTGTATGTTACTTGTGCTTGGGCATGTTGAGACTTGATTTCGCCGGACCAAGGCTCGAATTTCTGTGAAGATCAAGCTTGGCAAAACTCTGCGTACACTTTTCATTGGAGCACGAGTGGATTCTCTTTTAGTGTTTATCCAATTTTGGAACACTTCGGACTCAGCTAAGAGTTGTCACTAAATCCTTGGGGGACAAGCCGGATGAAGGAGGAAAAAAATCTTTATTCCCGCCGCTCTTCGCAGGTACCGCTGTCGTGATGAAAGCATTCCAACTGGTAAAACTTGAACTGCCTCGTGGCCTTTTCTTCTTATGCATTGGCAGTTTTGACTTCCGGTGCAGAAACGCAGTAAGGTCGAGAACACAGGTCAGTCAGTTGAATACAGCTGAAGAAAGGCCTAGTTGGGTCTCATGCTTTATGGATTAGCCAAAAGCCACATTTGTTATGGCTGGAAAAGATACGGGCGTACATCTGGAAGTCTTACCCCAGAATCAGACAAATTCTTCTCTCGTATCATTTTTTGTTCGACATACCTGATGTGAAGTCTGGGAATAATAGTCAAAGATGCAAAAAGTTTTACGTAGGCGCATTCAGACCAAGCCACATCACGCTAAATCTTTCTTTTCCTGATTTCTTTCTTTTCGTATGTTTTTCTGTTGGTTTTAGGGTCCGAGGTACAGGACTAGATGGTGTTGTGTGGAACGTGCGAATATTTCAAGTTAGTAGAAAACCTACAGTAACTATTTTCCGTTGTTTTCTGAAAATACTGTAGATGCCTTATGCACGCACCTACCCTATGAATACTCTGTATGCGTGTGCATCTGACCACGTGGGACTTAGGGTAATACAGCCCAACCACGTGGGACAGTCGTCTTCCTGATCGGGGTTACTACTAGCCCAATAGGGTACGATATGTCCGTATTGGGAAGATTACCCGGAGTTAGGCGGCACCTGGCGCTTAGTAATGATTTGTGAAGTTCCCCTCTTGTATTCCATAAAAGATGACTTAATTCTCTGTCTCGTATTGAAAAAAATCAAACAGCTATCCTTCTCTTCTCTTATGACTGACTTTACTTCACAGATTACTATGAGTAATCTCTTCTCTACTTCGACTCAACTTTATGAAAAAGCTGTTACCAGCTTTGTTCATTCAGTGTGTAAGTATGAACTCAAAGACCAGATGTATCCCTTGGTGGGACACATGAACTATATGCATAAATTTCCCGCTTCTGCGACCTCGTCGCAACAAATGGAACACGGACCTGACCCGCTCAGCCAGCCAGCAGTCGCGGAGTGAAAATATGTTGGAAACCTTGAGAACAGCGTGTCAAATCCGTTGGCAACGGGTAGCGTGTTACGTTGGGTAACGCTTTTACGTGGTTGGGCGAAGAGTACTCTGAGTTTAATCCACAGTGAACAATTCCTGCAGAATATACTCTATTCTAAGTCGTAAAGTGTTAGAAACTTCTTCAGCACAAGGCTTGAAGAAACTTCACACCGCACACACGGTCACGTGCGCGTCCCAGATATCCAAAAGCCAACAAAATATCCACTTAAAGCTTAAAGCAGGTATAGATATTACCCACGAGCGCATTATGACCAAGTATCTGCCAAGACTGAAGGACTTTCCAATCATCAGCCCCCTTTGTATCAATACCAGGGTACCCTTTGTATCAACACCAGTGTAACCGCATTTGACACGGTGTTGCATATAGTCCAACAACACCTCGAGATACGCCATCGATTTTGTGGGAAACTAGGTGAGCGGTTCTAGCTTCACCATCTTTCATCAGACGTAAAAAGTAAAGGAAAACTAAAGGTGAATTCTATTGTAATGCAAAAAAAATCAGAACGTATTGTTATATTGTACTGTCATGCATGCCCATTGTATAGCCGCTTCTCTGGTCTGAGTGGTGCGTCAAGGCTAACCCAACCGGTATCCCGCTCGGTGATTCCCGCGATCATTCGATTCAGCAGATACAGCTGAACACTGACACAGAACAATTATTGGTGTCGAGAATGGCGCTTAAAAGCAAGTCAATAAATTGATAAGTTGAATTTAGCCATGTTACTCTATATAACGGGCTCAAAAAATGACCTGCAAATACGATCTCTGAACTGTTCTTCTGTTTTGCTTTCGATCCTGGCGCTGGTGATACCTCTCGCAATTTGCTTGCAGGCTCTGCTCTTCCTACTTCTATTGTGAGCGCTCGCAGCATCCCGCGGAGATCTCCGCGCGACCTACCTGGTCACAACCGTATCAGTGAGACGTATATTTATTCCACAGTGTTTGACTAGTTTGTCAATACAGATACGTTTTGATTTGAGTTTATTTCGCTTTATTTATCAACCTATCAAAAACCTCAATTTCGTGTATAAATCTTGATTCACTAGCTTTCTTATCATTTTGGATGATCTGACCATGATCTGATAATCTCGTTCGCAGCCAGGATGGCGCGATTTGGCAATTCCGGCGATCTCCGAATCCTGCTCACAACGGCACACCGATAGGACCCCAGTAATGCCCGGGCCATGAGGAATAAATACCGGCAAGAATCCACAAATATTGATTATTATTTCCTCTCTCATATAATTCAAAGCACATTAGGTTTATTCCCAAAAACCATCAGCTTCTCATTAACTCCACCATACACTAATCTCTCTCACTGAATTCTCACACGATGTCGGTATTATTGGACTCCACCTACGGCAAGGGCAACGTCAAATTCTTGAAGGTTAAAAAAGACCAGCAAAACCCTCAGGTGCAGGATGTGCTTGAAGCCAACTGCCAGGTGTTGTTGAAGGGAAACTTTGACGTTTCCTACACCAAGGCAGACAACTCTCCCGTGGTGCCCACAGACACGGTGAAAAACACGATTTTGGTTGAAGCCAAGACCACGGACGTGTGGCCAATCGAACGTTTTGCCGCGCACTTGGCGAAGCATTTCACGGAAAAGTACAGTCACGTGCTGGGCGTCGACATTAAGATCGTGCAATCCAGATGGACCAAATTTGCCGTGAAAGGGAAGGTGCACGACCACTCTTTCCGCAACGAGGGCCCCGAGACCAGAAGAACGCATTTGCAGTATTGCAAGAAATCGGGTAACCTCACGATCACGTCTGCCATCAAGGATTTGACCGTGTTGAAGTCGACTGGATCGATGTTTTACGGCTACCACCAGTGTGACTACACCACTTTGAAGCCCACCACCGACGAAATCTTATCGACGGATGTGGATGCCAGCTGGAAATACGAAAAGTGCTTCAAGTCGCTCGAGGATGTGTTCAGGCTCGCGGACCAAGGTGTTTTCGACAAACTGTATGATGCCGCCCGCCAAATCACGTTGGAAAGGTTCGCCTTGGAAAACTCGCCTTCTGTGCAGGCCACCATGTACAACATGGCACATGAAATCTTGCAGGCGGCTCCTCAGATCGATAACGTCACCTATGAGCTTCCTAACAAACACTACATCTTGTTTGACTTGGGCTGGAAGGGCATCAAGGACAACAAGGACTTGTTTTACCCATCTCCAGACCCTAACGGTTTGATCCGCTGCACGGTCGGCAGAAACGGCACTTCAAAGTTGTAGGTGCATACTGGGGCCGGTTATTTTAGACACACATTCATTCTATTATAGTTTCTTTTAGTTAATGGCAAATTTTTTTTATGATTATTTCCTCGCCAACTTAGTAGGCATAAGCGCGTTTGATTGCCGCATGGATATATTGAAACCAGTGAAAAGCCACGAAATAAAATGCAAAACAACGCAAAGTATTTTTTGTACTCTTCCAGTTTCTGGATATTGGTAATAAGGCTACTTGAACATTACTATGCTTTTGAATGTCACGGGATACAGTTGTAATGGTTTCGGCACGACAGCGCTACCCGGGGGGAGCGGCGGAAGAAAAGACCTTTTCTCCACCGGGATCTTGTTAGCTCTTTCAGATTTAGTGACGACTCTAAGCTGAGCCCGAAGTATTACATACTTGAGTATAAACTATAAAAGAACTCCACGTGTTCAAATACCGTATGTGTAGGAATATGATGATTTTGGCTCAAAGGTTCATCGTAGAGGATTTAAAATTACAAGTCTTGCGGGGTGACTTGAAAATATACATCTCTCGTTTTGATCAAGCATGTTCTTTTTTGTTTTGTCGCTAAAATTCTGCAAAGCTATCTGGTCAGGACTAAATGTATCTATTGCACAATCTGGCTGATACTACAGAACAATCACATGAAAAAAGCATTGAAAACTGTCCCAAATCTTTTGCGATCGAAGGTATCAAAATTATTTCAAGCCAAAGGTCTCGACTCCCAAGTGTATTATAAAAACAAAAAAATACAAAAAGAAAACAAAAAATACAAAACAAAGCATTGCAAAATGTTACGATACAAAATTGGATTCTTGGTCAATCACTTGAACTATAGTACAAAGATTTGTCAGAAACAATGAAACTTGTCTGTTTCGCGCCGGTCAACGCAACGGAAAACTGAAGAAAATTGAATTGGTTTGTGAAGACTGTCAAGAAGGTATATTCTCGAAGACGGCGCGAATCACCGGATGGGCTCGCATTACTGACCCTTCTGTTGCGAGACTTGAAACGGCAGTTGGGGGAAGTAGAGCCACTAGAGCGATGACAACCTAATCAAATTTCAAACGCAGCCAAGCCTAGGTATCAACGCAAGGAAAGGCTGCAAGCTGACTAGGGTTTTATACAGTATTTTCAGAAAACAATGGAAAATACTGTATATATTCATGTATAGCAAAGTCGCCCAAATTTTCTTCGAATGATGTTTCCTGATTTAGGGGTTCCCTATCAGGATGAAGCATTATCGTCGGATCTGGACGATAACTATTATTCAGAAGATGAATCAAGCCTTGTCTCAAGAGGGAGAGGGAATACATCCGTGCGAGCACCGTTGATGACGGTTCAGTGTATCGAAGATCTTGAGGATGGATCCAGAGTCTTAATGACTCGAAATTTCAAAGCTCTCTGTTCAGCAGGTGAGTCAAGGTTGATTCCTTGCTTGGATTCATTTGATACATTGAAGCACGATGTAAACGAGTTTATGGCTCAGCTGGCTGCTTTACGCTTGGAAGTTCCAGGTTCGTACACCGCTGCCATGAATGCTGATATAGATGGAAAATGGAAGGCAGCTTGTGAATCTGAAAGCTATCAAAGTTACAAACTTTGACTGCCCTATCTACTACGAATGCTGAAATGGTTGCACTTTGTGACACTGCCGCTGACTCTGTTTGGTTGAAGAACTTAGTTACCGAGTTGGGAATACCAACTTCATGTCATCTCTATTGTGATAACATGGCAGCTATTGAAACTACCTCCAAAGACAAAAAACAACGGAAAATACTGTATATATTCATGTATAGTTTTTTGGGGAGCTAGGTAAGCAATTCTGGCTCCCAGTCCTTAATCAGATGTATCAAAAAAAAAGATGTTTCCCTTTTTCCCAAAATTCAACGCCCGCATTACTTTATCTACGTTGCGCGTACTCCCCACACTGGCTGCTGCGTCGTCGGCACCGGTATTCACAGCCGTTTGTTAAATCGCGCAAACGCTTGCAGTCAGTCAGTGGCAGGGCAGAGATATTCTTTGACTACTAAATGCAAACAACAAAATCACAATTCTTGGTATATAATCTTGATTTTTTTGCTTCAAAAATACTCTCCTTTTTCTGTCAAATAATCAACAATTATAGGGTTGCGTTATTTAATATTTGAACTACACCGACCGATCTCTCTTCTATTCGTTTTCTGCCGCACTGGCCTGATCTCGGCACCTCAATTCATGCGTACCGACCGAGCCTACTAGCAAAATGACCCAGAATTAACGCAGCCTCGGCAATTAATGTATATTGGACCGAAGAATGGTTGCTAGTATATATACACCACGATGTGCGAGTTGGAGATGACGATCAACTTTCCTAATATCATCACCTCGAATATGAATGATTCAAGCTCAGATGCAACAATTAATGCCGAGTCGTTGGAACACAAGCCCTACGTGCCAGGTGCAGGATTGCAACCAAATGGACTACTAAAACAAAATACTACTTCGGGCGTACAGCTGCTAGTCAGCAAGCTAGAAGACGAAACCCGCGGACTAGGGCCCTTGGAAGAGCCCTATGATGTCGAAAGAATACTCACTCACCCTGACCCGAAGTCAGATTTCCATGAAAGTGACCCGTGGAAATATCCCATCGATTCCGAAACAGGCTTGCGTTTGGTGGAGTTTGTGCCTGGTGATCCAGGAAACCCCAAGAATCGCGGCAAAGCAATGAAATGGGTCTATACCGTGATTTTAGGAATGGTGTGCTTCACGGTTGCACTTGGATCTGCAATTATCACGGGTGATTTGGAGACGCCTGCGGCGTACTTCGGGGTCTCGCAAGAAGTCATGATCTTGTCCACCGTGACTGTATTTGTGCTTGGATTTGGCTTTGGCCCCCTAGTGTTTGCTCCTGCGTCCGAAGAGGTTGGCCGCAAACCCATTTACGCAGTGACTTTGGGCCTTGCAGTCATCTTCATCATTCCATGTGGCTTGGCCAAAAACATTGGCACCTTGTTGGTGTGTCGGTTGATAGACGGCTTGGCGTTTTCTGCCCCTATGTGTTTGATTGGTGGCTCTTTGGCTGATATTTGGGATGCAAAGGAGAGAGGCTTGGCCATGGCGGTGTTTTCTGCAGCACCGTTTTTGGGTCCTGTGTGCGGTCCAATCTTTGGTGGTTTACTTGGAGATTTTGCCCCAACGTGGAGGTGGATTTACTGGACACTTTTAATTGTGTCCGGGTTCTTTTACGTCATCTTTATTGCCGTTGTACCGGAAACACACCACAACACGCTCTTGAAAAAGAGGTCGAAGTTTCTCCGCAAAACAACGGGCGACGACCGCTATAAAGCATTGTGTGAATTGCAAGTGAGATCCAAGGCTGAGGTGTTCACAACATCTATGACACGTCCGTTTTTACTTCTCAGCGAGGTGATTGTGTTTTTGATCACGATCTACATGTCGGTGTGCTATGGTTTACTTTACATGTTTTTCTTTGCCTACCCAATTGTATACATGGAAGGCAAAGGCTGGTCAGCGTCTAAGACTGGAGTCATGTTTATTCCAATTGGCGTGGGCGTGATTGTGGCTAGTGTCATCACTCCTTTTATTAACAATGATTACAACAGACGCGCACAGCCATATAGAGATCGGGGTGAATTACCTCCTCCAGAACTCAGATTGATTCCTATGATGATTGGATGCTGGTTTTTGCCCGTGGGATTATTTGCTTTTGCGTGGTCCTCGTACCCCCACGTTTCGTGGGCTGGCCCTTGTTTCTCTGGTTTTGCAGTCGGTTTTGGATTCCTCTTGCTTTACAACCCCGCCAACAACTATCTCGTAGACTCATACCAGCATTATGCCGCCTCAGCTTTGGCTGCAAAAACGTTTGTGAGGTCAGTTTTCGGTGCCTGTGTACCGCTTTTCACCATTCAAATGTACCACAGGTTGGGTAACGAATGGGCCACGTCCTTGATGGCGTTCATTTCCTTGGCATGTTGTCTTATTCCATATTTGTTCTATAAGTATGGGTTGAGAATTAGGAAGTTCTCCAAATATGCCTTTGCGGGATGAATCACGGTGGCATTGGACTATTACATTTGAACCGGCGGCCTTGGATAAGGTACTGAGAGACGGCTGATAATATAGATAAAATAGACATAACATTGAAAAGCTTACATGTTCGGAGAGTAAAGGCTCATGTATGAGCATAGTTTGCAGTGCGATCATTCTAGATTAGACGAAGAAAAAGAGAAACTGAAGAGTCGATTTCGTGAATTAAATTTGGGTCCGAAGTCACCTTCGAGAAAGGCTGAGAAAACGGCCGGAAATGATTACTCCGAATCCTGGACTTGCCTCTAGATTGCCTTACAAGGTTTCTAAAGCCCAGTAAATCCAAGAATCGCACAACTAATAAATTTGTATGCCGAAATAGACGATCAGCGGAAGGGCCATCACTAAAAAAATATCTGTATGGATCATGTGATCACAAGCCACTGCTGCGTCGTCGCGTAAAATGTCGGCGTCTCAAATTGTAAACACCATTTGAGGCGCGCGCTACGTCATTGTTTGGGTTACGAAACGATAGCTTCACTTTTCACGAAGTCAAGAAAAATGAAAAGGCCTGATGATTTCGAGCTCTTTCATCAGCGGAGGAAACGACAGGCACTAGCTGAAATTTCAAATGGTCAAAATAAGGCTCAGAGTTCAAAGCTACATAACCGAGAAAAGCCCGGGTTGCAGCTGGGTCATCGGCACGGCGGCCAGCGGCAAAGCAAACATGATACCCGAAATTCATTCGGTTTCAATCCAAGTAGAAACAAATCTGGGTCGAATTCGCTCAAAAAAACGGAGATCCTCAAGTCACTAAAAGAATTTGGAATCAACAGTGCATTCAAAACTAACAATAAGGAGAATATTCGTCCGCTTGGCGGCGTTGCATTGTCAAGACCAGGCAAATCTTTGAATTCGATTAGACCTGAATTTTCGGAAGCAGATTCAAAGCTCGATTCGTTTTTGCATGATACCGCCAATTCAAAAGGCGGGAAGGTTGGCCTGAGTGGAAGCTATGGGCATGGACATATTGGCCAATTTCCTTCCGAGAACAGTCTTTTGAACGCCCACAAACCTCATTTCAAATACAATTCACGAGATCTGAAGGCCGGAGCTTCGTCAATTCTGGGCAATCTGAGTGCACGATATGAACTTCTTCTGAGTTTGGTCGATTATAATGCGACTGTTGAAACAAGCAACAAAGTTATCCGGTCATTCTGCAATCTGATTAAGCTTAGTGACTCATTGAATATCGGTTCTAGCTTGCCTAAAACAAGAGAAAATGACCAAA
Organism: Metschnikowia picachoensis; assembly: GCA_030556465.1. Taxonomy (NCBI): domain Eukaryota; kingdom Fungi; phylum Ascomycota; class Pichiomycetes; order Serinales; family Metschnikowiaceae; genus Metschnikowia; species Metschnikowia picachoensis. The sequence continues at coordinate 21,429 of JAKTUB010000315.1, read as the reverse complement.
CTATAGAGTTTCTGAAGAAAAATGATCGCGTTATTGAACTCCATCAGGTCACTGAATTAAGCCCGATGCTCATGGCTGCGAAGACTTCCAGTGGAGATGACATCGTGCTCATGAATACACATGGAATTGATGTTGCTGCAGGCAGCCGTATCAGCGTTGAGAAACACATTTCATTTGATCTAAACGGAAGCACAATGAAAGCTTACTACAAGTGGTATGTTTTGTGAGGAAATAACGCAAAAAGTTGGGAAAATGGTATGATATGAAAAGTATTGATTCCCCATAATACCCGTATGTATTGATGTGAGTGGTCACGGCTTCTTGGTGAAGCGTTGCAAATTATTGGATACCACGATAATGGAAAGGTAAAAGATCCACAAGTAAGCTCAAGCTAGCAATTCTCCCAGCTAGCTATGGCCGTGACGCATGACCCATAAACACTGTGAAGATAAATCATCTTGCACGGTAGACTCTGTTCCGTGCCGCTAAGAAAGCTGATGTGTTCTCTTTGACAGAGATTTTACACTAAGGATTACGAGCTTGATGTCACGAGCTCTCAGAGACGGAAGCGTGAATGGAAGAATCATCATTTTTATTCCGTTGAAAATCGATCAACGTGGCATGGAGCTACTGACATCCAGCAGCCTTAAACACGGCCAAAAAGTGTGGTCATTTACACCAGCGCAAACCCTGTTTACTCACCAAGCCTGGCGTCTTACAACGAATACTTCACTACACACAAAGTATCACACATGGTGTCGAATGAAGAGCGTTTGAGAACACAAACACGACAACCCGAATTCATCAAGCAACCAATCAAAATTCGGACTATTGCATATTTACCTGGGATCAAATCACGGAAGTACAGTTCCGTCATCTGCGATCATGCGCCTACCATGCAGGCTCACAACTCACGCCACAGCACGATATCTTCGGCAATTCTGGCACCGCATTAGGAAATCGGAGGTGGGCCAATAAAGCCTCGTATTTATGAGTCCCTGACACCAGAAACAAAATCTCGGTTGAAATCCAATTCTTTTGAGACCCAATCTTTTAAATCAAGTTCAATTTATTCTGAGTCAATCAAGTAATATGCCAAAACTTTCAACCTTATCCATTCACGCAGCCAACGATCTTCACAGGGTGCCTGATGTCACTCCGCCAATCAACATCACCACCACTTTCAAGTATGATGAAGACCCAGACAAACTACACAAAGCGACGCTTCCGGAAACCTTGCACGAGGAAGCAATTTACTCGCGCCATGCTCACCCCAATGGTCTTCTTGTCGAAGAGACAATTGGTAAGATCACTAATTCGCATGCTGTAGCGTATAGTTCTGGGTTGGCCGCGTTCTATGCTCTTATGACACACGTGAACCCAAAACAAATATTCATTGGCCAGGCTTATCACGGCTGCCACGGGATTGCAGACATTTGGACTAGAAACCATGGCTTGAAGCAGTTATCATTGTCCGACTCTGATCTTGAGTCGTTGCAAAAAGGCGATTTGGTGCACATTGAAACGCCGGTTAATCCCACCTCTTTATGTACAGATATCCGTTATTTTGCACAAAGGGCACACGAAAAGGGCGCAGTGGTCTCTGTCGACTCGACTTTTGCTGCCTTGCAAGATCCGTTTGAGTTTGGGGCTGACATTGTCATGCACTCGGCCACTAAATATTTCGGTGGCCATTCGGACTTGTTGGCAGGCTTGCTTTTGACAAAGTCCGCAACCGTTAAAGAGAATCTTTTACTCGATAGAATCTGTCTCGGCACAAACATCGCGAATTTGGAATCGGCCTTATTGTTCAGGAGCTTGAAGACATTTGAGCTTAGGGTGAAAAGACAGAGCGAAACAGCGACAAAGATTGCCCAATACTTGAATGCGAATAAGGCAAGTTTGTCAGGCCTTGTGGACGTGAAACACTCGTCTTTGCAAACGGAAAAGTTTGTTGAAGAACAACTAAAAGGAATCCACGCCCCCACTTTTGCAATTTCTGTTAGGTCCGAAGAATTTGCAAAGTCGCTTCCCTCTAAATTGAAGTATTTCTATCACGCTACATCTTTGGGAGGGGTAGAAAGTTTAATCGAATGGAGAGTAATGAGCGACGCCACAGCGCCTCCGACCCTCTTGCGGGTCAGCATTGGGTTGGAAGACGCGGACGATTTGATTGAGGACTTGGCAAAAGCGCTTCTGGATTAGAACACTGGCTTCCATCTCCTGAAAAAATATCAATTAGAAAAAAAAGAACGAATATAACACAAGATGTGGTCACCGGGCAATTCATCAGCCCCATTTCGCCCCGAGGGTCACTGCTAGATAGTATCGTTTAGGTGTATTGTATATGAATGTCCACTTTGGTTAACTCAGAACTGTTCGCTAACCGTAGAAGAGAAAAACTAGAAAAACTCTTCTCCTTTGACTCGGCTAATAAAGCCTAGCTAAATTGGGTCGTGGGTCGTCAACTTTTAGCCGTCAACTTCGCAAGCCCTGACTGAGGGCATATGATCATGCCCTAGTCAGACTCACTCACTGGCAACCACACTTTATATAGACTTCAAAAGCTCATCAACTGAAATAAATTCTTTATTATCTTCCATTACGCCCGCTTTTGGGCATTTTGATCTTTACAAAGAACGAGCCTGCGGTGTCGCGGAATGACGTTACCATTCCCGGTGGAGCTGGCGCTTTGAAATCTGGGTTCGGAATCTGGGTACGATTGATGATGAGCTCATTATACCCGTATATGGCCGAAACTCCCAAATCAATACCACCGGGAAGCACACTTGAAGGCATTGGGGTACGAAAGGTCTTCGGCATAGCTGAAAGGTCAGGCAAAGTAGTTTTGGCACCTCTCCCAGAATGAAGAGCGCTTCTCCTGGAAGCTGTTCCCCGGCTCAGGCCCGATCCACACATATTAGGCCCATTCTCATTGTAACTGAACGTGGTTTCATTATTGAAGTGTCTTCTTCTGCGGCGAGACTCGCGCTCCATTTCTTTGTCAGACTTTTCGATCTCCAGCTGTGAGAGCTTTGTCATCGACGGTGAGTATTCCGCAAGTAGCGCAGGGTTTCTGAGCGTGGTTATGAAATCCTCCTCCTGAGAAGAGCCGTTTTCGGAGTTCATGATGCGTAAAGGCGGCGCTAATTTCGATTTAATCTCATCCTCGCGTATGGGAGAACCGTCGAAACTATATCCGATCAAAAACAATGCTTTGTGATAGAGTTGCGTTTGCTCTCTGATACTGAAAGCAATTGATGTGGCGAACTCACCTGGCAAACTCATCTCATCACAAAGAATAGTGGCAAACTCCTCGGGGTCATTATCCCGAAAATTCAAAATATCCCATTCAAACTGGTCGGTGAATTGGGTGTTGTTAATCAAGAGATCTATCTTGATGGGTACTCGGATTTCACCCATGCATTGCTCTGGCTTTGCCTTATAGTCCTTGAGCTGCTCTGTGATAGCTTGGAAAATATTATGGAAGTGATTTTCAGAAATGAACTTATAGTCCTCGATCAAAGTCTTCACAAAATGCTCTAAAGGAATTGTCTGATCATTTATGTCCCACAAGAACGTGTCGCGAAGCTTAAATCGGTCACGCTCCTGGTCAAAATCAAGCCTTACCGGTACCAAATGTTTCGATTTTCTCGACTTTTCAGCCGTTCTTACCATCTTAGTAAGTTGAGCATCTGTAAAAGGGAGATCAGGCACCTTCAGAAAGGACTTATTATGCGCAGGCAATATCACTTGAGTGGCCGTGTTGCTGGTTCCGTTTCCATAGCCCAGGTAGCCCTCACCCCAGATACTGTTGTTGAGCTGATTTCTTGCCGAAGTGGAAATTGCTGTCATGCGCAATTGCTTGATACCGTTGTAGCTTTTGATGTCACGCGCCATCCGCTCAAGGAGCGCCTTGTTCATTTCCTCTTGACGCAGAGTAGCTTTCAAAAACGCGTGATCTTTTTTAATTATGTCTTCGTAGATTTTGACATCAGCCGGAACTTCGTTGCCCTCAGCCTTCAATTTATCGGACCATTCACTGAGCGCTTTCAAAGAATTAACCGTAACTTTCTTTAGCGAGTCAGGCGCAAAATTTGGCGGAAGCATGAGCTTTTCTGTAGGCGGACTTGGTGGCTGCAAGCCGTGCTTACCCGCAGGAATGGGCATGGCCACAGATTTCTTCATAGCGGCCGTGATCTCAGCATTTGGTGGCCCGCCTGCGCCTACAGAATGACCTCCTACAGCTGCGGCGGCGGCTGCAGTAACGGCTGCGGTGGCCTGGGACGCAATATTATGCAGTTCAGGGACGGCAATGAAACCCGAATTCATATACGCGGGATCGGGTTTCTGCGCATCTTTCATCAATACTGGCTCAGCAGCGCCGCCAACCATGACAGGGGCTTGTGAGTGTACCACTGCCGGCGTGGCATTCACAGCGCGCTGGTTTCGCACGTTTTGTTGCATTTGCTGCTGCATTCTTTGAAGTTGTTGCTGGCTATACTGTTGCTGATTTAAGGGCTGTTGCACTACAGGAGTCTGTGCAGTGTTTTGAGCAATATTTCCGGGCTGAGGGCCGAACATTTGCTGCAGCTGGACCTGCTGAAGTGCCTGCTGAAGTGGGATCGGTGACCCACGGGAGGCTTGACCTGGAGAACCTCGCAGTTGTGCCATATTTTGGGACTGCTGTTGCTGCAAAAACGCGGCCTGCATGTTCTTGTTATACAATTGCTGTTGGTGTGCCGGACTGGCGCCCATTTGCGGGTTTTGCGGAGGATTACCCATTGTATTCACGCCCAGTTTGAATCCTGTAGCCATTCCAAGCAGAACAGCGCCCTGGTGGCCAATATCGCTGGAGTTGAAGTCGCCAATGTTTTGCCCTACACCCATGTTCATGCTTTGGCCAAAGTTAGGCGGCATTCCAGCGCCCATTGCGCCGTTTCCGGACGCCATGTTTATATTATGGCCCTGTTGATTATTCGGTTCTATTCCAGGCGCCAGGCCGGCAACCATCATCTGCTGTTGCGCCATTTGCTGCTGCTGCATCATCTGCTGCCGCTGTATATACTGCCTGAGCATACTTTGAAACTGGGGCTGATTCTTAAGCTCCAGGAGTTGTTGTGGTGAAAGGTTCTGGAACTGTGGCGGTAACATTGCCATTTTCTGTCGCTGACGCGCGGCGGCGGCGGCAAATTGTTGCTGTTGTTGCTGCTGTTGTTGTTGTTGCTGCTGCAGTAATTGTGAATGGCGCAGGTTCGGCGTGGTATGCCCGCTGTTGGGATTGAAGTTCATTATGAGTATAAATATATGGATTAAGACGAGTGGTATTTGATTGTGTGAATGTGAAGCTAGCGCCTTTGAAGTATATATGAGCGGCGTGTTGACTTTCGTGAATTATATCTTGCACCCGCGATTGTTCTCGTTTTGAGGAAACCTTCAATTTTATTCGTATATGACCTATAGCTATGGGTTTGTTTCGAATGGTGAGGCTTGGTTTCGTAAAACACGCCAGGCGCGATATGCTGGTTCGCGCACGCTTCATTGAAGTGCGGCTGGCCAAGACTTCAATATACGAATTGCATAGGGAAACAAGTACCCGGTAAATTTGGTCATGATAGTGAAAAGTCACTGAATCCACAAATCGATGACTCGGCGTTTCAATCGAAGAGCACTCGGGACTGTAAGAATCAACGAGATTTTTTTCGAGATTTCGACTCAGAGGGCTTTCTTATATAGAATCTTCTCAGTCGAGAATACTGGAAACAGACCTCTGCAAGCCCATGTCAAAAGGTACACAGAAAGTAAGAACTAATTCTCCGAACACTGAAAAGGAAAACGAAAACCTTTAAAAGTACCCCATAGAGCCAAGGGCCCCGTTTTGATTCATAATCTATCATTCAAGTCTGCTGCGCGCCCATAGTAGGTCTGTTGAAGGCAGGTCTGGCTTGATGTGCTGCCGGTAGTGGGACAATAGATCTCATAAAGGAATGAAGAATAGCAAAATATCACTCGTGTAATTATGAAATGTATATTCTTGGTGTAAAGAATTTCCTGTACCTCTTCAAACTAGCCAGCTCAATATCTAAACCACGGTTCTTTATATCCTATATGAATGGGTGCAAATAAGTGGAACTGCTGCGGTACTGTCTGATTTGCACCCATACTTGGATGGAAGTGTAAGTGTACAGCAAGATGATATGGAGGGCCCAATTAAATTGGCTTATATTTTTTCAAATACGCTAGATAATCTTCCTTATATAATAAAACAACTTGTCACCAAAAATATCTTCTTCGCTGATGCCGGTTGCTCCGCTCGCTTTTGGCATCAGGCACTTCTGCAAGTCTATATTCTCATATGCCATCTGTCCCCCTTATTTTGACCCGCTTTTTTCAAAAGATCTCCTTTTGCGAAACCAGACATCTAGCTAACCATCTGAAAGAAAGAAAAGAAAAAAACCCCAGAAATAAAAACAACGAACAATACAAATTTGCTGAATCGTATCTCGCTATGTCCTTGCTAGAACCAGGTCTGGCCAGACCCATCATCCACGCCGAAATGCCACCGGATCTCATCACAGACTTCTACCTGATCCGGTTTGCGTCCTCAAATGCCCGCCAAATGGCCCGTCACCTAGAGTTGGCTTTTGACTTCCGTGAAGTCGCCTACCGTGGCCTAGAAACTGGTGCTCTGTCCATTGCCAGCCATGTGCTACAATGCAACGATATCATGATGGAGTTCATGAACCCTCTTGAATGTCCCGTTCCAGCCAATACTTGCATGTCCCCACCAGCATCGCCAGTTATGGCTGCAGCTGAAGATTTGCTTCATGGACATCCTAACCGCATGAGTATCGCCGAGCTATGCTTGCGGCTGCTGAAGGTGCGCAAACAGATCTCTCAATATGTTATTGGCGGCCAGTCAGTGGCGGCAACACGCCAATTCCTACTTGATCACGCGGCGGCAGATTCATTAGCAGACTTCATTAATCTCCACGGCGTGGGCGTATGTGATATTTTGTTCAAAGTAACAGACGCAAACGCACTCTACGAATATGCTATTGCAAACGGTGCTCTTCCAGTCACACAGCCAATGGTCCACAGTGATCAAAACGGATCGGTGGTTTTGGCAACAATAGCACTCCCGACAGCAGACTTGCATCATACTTTTGTTCAAATCTTGGACTATACCGGCAAGTATTTGCCTGGCTATGGTGGCCCCAGTACACGTGCGATCTCGAGCATATTCTGCGGCATAAAGCTCCAGGCAATCGACCATTGTGTGCTTAATTTCTCCTGGAACCAAATGCTGCCTAATGCCGAGTTCTACGCTCTGGCGCTAGGATTCCGTAAGTTCTGGTCAGTTGATGATCGCGACGTCTCTACTGGCAGCACGGGGCTTCGTCTGATGGTGATGACTAACACCAATGGAAACGTCAAGATTCCCATAAACGAGCCGGCAAAGGTTAAATTGAAGGGCCAAATTGAGGAGTTTTACGAATTCTATGGCGGGCCGGGCGTACAGCACGTGGCATTGCGGTCTACCGATATTTTGAGTGACGTCACTTTCCTTCGTTCCAGAGGCTTGGAGTTTAACACCATCAGTGACGAGTATTATAAAAATTTGAAGAAAAGATTGGACATGCACAAGATCACGTTATTTGAAAACTTTTCTGCACTCCGTGAAAACCACATTTTGGTGGATTTCGACCCGAACAGCAAGGTCGAGAGGACGGATGGCACGTTTTCGTGTTTCTACATCTTGCAAATCTTCAGTAAACCGTTACATGACAGGCCCACGTTTTTTTATGAGTTCATTCAACGACATAACCATGACGGGTTTGGAAAGGGCACCTTCAAAGGGCTTTTCGAGTCCATCGAGCGAGAGCAGGAGTTACGTGGCACGTTGGGCACGGCCGATCAAGAGCTTGCTACCTAAATTTAACCCATAAATATTATATTGAACTTCTTAAGAATCAGCTCAAAAGTTCAAAAAGACTATCACAATCAACGTATCCATAGCCGCAATCATCGATATATCTTTGAATCAATTCCCCGAGGTGCACGAAAGCCGTTTCGTTTTGTGCTGCCAAGGCGCTGATCTCGGCATCCGACATCTCGGCTACTTTAGCGTCCTCGCTGATCGGCTTTAACTTTCGGATCTTCGCCTTTTTAACATCGAAAAGCGAAAGAAAGTACTGTAACTGATAGTACATCGCCTCACTACTGTAATTGTAGCGCATCACGCCTTTGCAGCCGCGTGTTGTGCCTGCGGAGCCAATGCACCTTTTGCCGTACATTGGGATTTGCCTAGTTTTGATACCACACGCAGGATCATCGCAGACCAACCACCCGGCATAGTAAAGTTCCGTGTGTCTGCGAAGCTCCACCTCAAGCTGCGCCGCGAGCTTGAATGTGCTGAAAGTTGCCTGGCACTTGCCACACTCCACACCATTGAATGAGACCTTATAGTCTGGAGACGCCATGATGCCACCAAACCTGAACTGATGGCCACAAGAGCACTTCAACACCAAGTAGCTCGCCTGTCTGAATTTATCCACATCGGAGATAGTCGTCAGCAGAAGCTTTATACCCTGGTCCTCAGAGTTACGGAGTCTCTGGACATACTTTCTAGTGTCTATGCCAAGTGAAGTGGCCACACGCATTAAGTCAATACCCTCGATCTTGTTTACAAGACGCTCCACTGGCGCATAGATCTGTTTTTCCATATAATAATCGCTGTCGGGTTTGAACGAGTTTTTGTCAGCCAATATTTCTTGAATCGGTCTTGCTCTTTGTGCTGGGTTGGTCTCTTCGGGATTAGAAGACTCGGTTATCACGAAAGTAACCACACTACCGGCTTTGATGACTTTTCCTTGCTTTCGGAGCCGAAGAGCCACCTGCACTGAAGGCATAGAGTTTCCATTGGGATAGTTCGTAGGGTCCTTCGATAAACGGGTGTTTATTGAAAACTTGTCAATGGGCACTTCATTAGCTCTGATTTTCTTGTTCATTGACTCCAAATAGTCGTAGACTTCACTGAGCGCTTCTTCGGGGTCTTTGTCAGAGAGAAGCTTCCGCAAGACATACGCGGAAATATCCTTTGATACCTGACAGTACTCACGTCTCCTCATATCAAGACCCTTGACTTCCAACGCCAAAACCTCTTTGCCAGTTTTCTTATCGATGGTAACAGTCATTGCTGCATACTTTTTCTTAGCATGCAAGAGCAATCTTCTGAAAACATTGTCAGTGTCGATTTCCAACAACTTGTACCTCTCGTTGACCTGTGCTTTAAAGTCTTCACCAGTCTTCAAAGCCTCCTGCAATGACAAGGCACCAGTATCAATCATGACAGAATCCGTGTCACCATAAACAACTCTTAAACCAATCAGCTCAGCCAACTGTCTTGTGTCCATCAAAATCTCACGACCTTTGTTTGTCACTAACATGGCAAGGGGCTTCGCATAGAATCTCGAATTGACATAACCCAAACAGCCGTACATAGAGTTTGCAGTCAATTTTAAAGCTTGCTGTTTGATATCGTATTGAGCGCGTTCACTTTCTGAGATCCTTGGGTCTTTCAAAAGTTTCTTCACCTCACGACGCCTGGACACCAAAGTGTTAAGAAGTCTTGGTAGAACACCAGCTTCGGAGTCCCTCTCGGGGATATCAGGCATATCTCTGTTCTCGTCATGGGACATATTATAGGCGTCACGCATAACTGTAGTGAAGCATATGTTGAACTCCTGAATTATACTGGGGTACAAGGAATTGAAGTCCATCACCAAAATGTAATTTTTGTGCAAACCTTTTTCAGGCTCAAACACCAAACCGCCTTGATATTTGGGTTTCTTGTTGGAAGTCACCGTGGTTGCATCCTCCTCGTTAGCCTCGAGCTTGGCCTCCTGTTGGTAACTTGTGTTCTTGTGGTATTTATCTTCCTTGTCCGGAACGATGTAGTTATTCTTTTTAAACTCATGCAACAAAATAAACTCGTTGCGACCTGCTCTTGTACCCGACAACGTATGTGACCAGGCATTACCCGCCAAGTTTGTGAGCTGTTTGGAAAGCGACAAGATTTGTACTGCGAAGGCGACTCTTGCTGTGATCAACACCTGAGCGATGTTCTCCTTGAGAGGCATGAGCAAAAAGACTGCATCCTCAGAGTAGCGTGGATTATGGAAATTGATCTCTGGCGAGGTGTGCTTTGCATGACAGACAACTTCGTACATTTCAGGTAAGTCCCATGACTGACACTTCGGTGTAAGGGACTGGCCCAACTCGTTAGCAATATCACACAAAAGACGACCCTGAAAGATCTCTCTGATGAGTAAATTGTTGTTGAACCCATTACCCCTGCCGAATTTATCTGGCCACACTTTTCTGTTTCTTCTACCCATGGCTGACCAAGTTGGTACTTTCAAGTCATGCATTCTGTGCACCAACACGTCCAACGAAATATTCTCTAACCTGTGGCCAATAAACATATCCGGGTCTATGGTTTTCACAATCGCAGCCATGCATCCAAGCATCGACTTCTCATTTCCAAAGGACCTTACATTGACATTCTGTTTCTCAGCGGCCTGCCGGAGCCCGGGCGGAAAGACGCTGGCTCCAATCGGACGCACCAACGTGACTAATTCCTCGGGCTCAGTCTGCTCGTCGACCGGAGAATCCTGTGGCACATTTTTGTATGTGGCCAAACTGATGCAGGCTACTTCCTGCTTATTAGCCTTCGTGTTCATGATAGTTTGTACGGAGATGGCCACCGCAGTCAAGCTTGGTGGCGGAAGAGGTGAGTTCACAATCGGCGTGATACAATCCGCCGACTTAACTGCTACCTCTATCTGACAGTGGGAGGCATTTTGGATTGCTTGGAAATCTCCGTTCTTAATCTCCAACCAACATGGCCCCATAATCCCGCGTTGTAGCACAAAAGACTCAAAGATATTTGCGTTCGTGCCGAAAATGCGTTGGAAAGTTTCGCCCTCAATCTCGGCGGGCATAACAACGTTTCTGTTCTTGCCTGTTTTGAATGGCATTAGGATTTTGAGGTACTCTGTCTGCTTTGGGATTCCAGGCAACTCAAACGCATATTTCATTGTTTCAGGCTTGGCACGAATCAGCTCTAAGCCGTAGTGATCCATGAGAAGAGGGGCTAACTCCTCGTGCACATCCCGAATAGACACTGGCTGATCCGTCTCTTCCGATGCAATAATCCTGGTTTTTCTGGGCAACGCAAAAAGCTCTCTGTGCATACCGTCGACCTGAACAACAGCAGACACGCATGTGCCGTTCTTTGATAACACCTTACCGAAAAGTAAAATAGTGTTGTCTGCCTCGGCGTAATCCAACCAAAACATCTTGAACGAGTCATCATCCACCACATTTTCACTCGAGACTTTCTCTGTTTGCGAGATGGATGCATACGTGGGCGTAGCCGATAATGCTCTTGCTATTTCCGAAGTCTTCACTGCAGAAACATTTGCGGCTTCGTTTTTAGGCGCAGCCACTGCGGTTTTCGGTCTTCTGCGTACAACAATTTCGTCGTCACTTTCGTCGTCAGATAAAGCAGGCGCGGGCTCTTGTTTTGGCGAAGCGGTAAGCGATTGTGTTTCAGTTAATTTTTCCTCCTTGATAGGGTCTCGTGGTACATCTAGGTCAATATCAGGCAAAATCAAGTCATCATCCACCTCCGGCTTTGTTGGCGGGGATAGACTATCGATCTCGTCGAAATACTCTATTTTTGGCTTCACTTTCGTTTTCTTAGGTTTGTTCGATGATAAAAAGCCGAAGCTTGAGTTCACTGCCTTTTTTGGCTTGTTGGATGCTGCTCCGAAAACTTTTTGCTTTTTTATGGGTTTCGGCAGGTCAAAATCGTCCAAAATGTCGTCGATGCTTGCCTTAACCGTAGTCTTTGGCTGCGGCTTTGAGCTCGAGTCCACGGTGAAAAAGCTGTTAATGTCAGCCGTCTTTGACACTTTTGAAGCTTTTTTCTGCGGTTTTTCCCGTTTCCGTTTCTTAGAGGATTCCTCTTCGTCAGAATAGTAGTTGGGTCGAGTAGTGTCATCCCACTCGTCCGCACCATTGTCGACATAGCCTTCGCCGTTATCATCAACAATGAAGTCGTCGTTCATAAGTTGCTCACGTTTCCGCTCACGAAATGTATCCTCGTCTACTTCGTCATAAATCGACGCGTCCTCCTCATCGGAGGAATGTGCCACAATAGTGCCCGTACGGCGAGACTCAAGAAGCCGTTTAAGTTTATTTGCTTTAATTGCACGTGACAGCATCTTGTGTGCTAATTTCAGGTATATTTGTTGTGTACCCAATCAAAAGAGGAGTGAATTTTTGAAGTAGATATGGAGACGATTTTTTTTTGCCAAATGTAATCCATGCTCACTGCGTCAAGTTCCTGCACGTTATTGTGACGCGTGTCAGATCGCGTCGCGTGGCACGATGCAATACATGACTAACGAAAAAAAAAAAAGCGAACGGAAAGTGTCGTTAATGCAAGATATTCATTGGAATTGTGTGCAAAAGCATGAGTGAGTAACGCTGTGTGTATCACCCCACCTTTGCCATGGCTGTAAATCGTCTTTTCCGATTTGAAAAGGTGTCTTTTCGAACAGTTGTATTCTACCGTTCTGTCAAATCCTCACAGTGAACTCGCTGTTGGCCACATGGTGATGGCTTTGTATCAATTAGAATTTAAAGGAGCACCTCAAAATGAGTGGGAGGTTTCATACAGAATATCAGTTCACAAATATCAGGGGATTGTGCGATATCCCGCTTCGAAGCTCGAGCGGTTATTTTGCGGGGAGACTGATTTCGCGTGGCTGCAAAAATCGGGCACCCCCTTCGAGCTTGTGCAAGAGATGTGCATTGTGTATCCTATCCTCACCCTGTGCTATCTCAAATCAATAATATGCGCTGCAAAGTACTATTGCAAAAAGGCAGAAGATAATTATTTCAGCCTCAAAATCGTGCAGCTGGCGCAGTAGGCGTCCCAGACGCTCAAGCTTTGTGTTGATGGTAGGTAGTAGGTACGGAGAACGACGTTTCGGACTCACGAGATTGTGCACTACCCGATCTTAATTAAAGAAATAAACTATATATTTTTCTCAAAAGCAGCGCGAAAAAAAGCTTCGGGTCTTACTCTTATGTAAAGTTCATACTACAAACTCATCGTTGACGGTACCCGCACTTCAAAAAACTTCAATACACTTGAGAGAATATCGGTGGCCGTCAATTCTGAGCATACAACTAGCTTCAGTAAGCGTCTTTGCATAATAGTTTAGACCTTTGGACCTTTTTTTGAGATCTATCGTAGCCGGCAGCCGTGTATCGATTGAGTGTTTGTTGTAAAAAGTGGCAGACATGTTAGCAGCAGCCTTTTCATACGATTGACTCACTCGCCGGGGACCAAACAACGACTGGCAAGACAGCTTCCATTGTTTCAAACCAGCCTTCTGTGGTATGCTAGTCCGAAGCCGTGCAATTTATGACTCGTTAGGCGAAGTGAATCAATTGGCCGAAGGGCCTTTGGCCTCAGGCTGTCTTTCAGGCTATTCACCAGCGGTGTTGAACAATGAGAGATTTTTCGTGACAATAATCGCCCCAGAATACGTTTTCACTCAAGATCATTGGTTCAGCGACTCTTTGGCAGAGATATTCAGCCATTCGAGCCATTGGGTGCTTTCGCCAACAGCCAAGACGTGAAGTTGTGAGCAACAAACTATGATGCCTGTCTGCGTGAAGACTGAGTGGGTTGTCTTCTGACATGACGAGGACGTGAGCGGTTGAGTCGGCGATGTCTGGGGTTTGTACGGCCCCTTCTTGCGCTTGATCTGTCTTGGTCATTCTCTCTTTGCGTCACGCCAGAACCATTGCAAGTCGGGCATGTGTGAGTAGTAGTCTCCGTCTCAGAGGCAGCAGACGCGGTACTACCTGAAGTTGAGACCGCGCTCTGAGTCTGTCCAGTCAGATGGGAAAACAGCACCGGCATTCCGTTAATCACTCGGGTAGACCTTGTTGGAGGGGCGCCATAATCAGGGGGATCTTCTGGATTTTGAGCCCTTTCCAAAACCTGCTCTGTTGATGACTCAGACTCGGAATACTGAGGAGGGGGTTCCACTACAGGCACCTCGTCAAAGCTAATGTAGTCGAGTTCCGATGTCGGCCCAGACGCAGCAATGCTACGAAACATTGGTGCCGATATTGAATCTGCAACATCCTCCTCACTTTCGGCCACAGGAGTAGGCTCCAATCCAGCATATGAAGAGTAAAGATGTGACAGTGACGGAGGCTGGCCTGGCCAAATTCCCCAAGTGCGGAAAAATTCAAGGCGGCTGTTTTGCGCTTCGGCATCGTATTGTGCATGAGCATTGGGAAGGACTTCAGAAGACCTCGTCTCCACAGAGCTGCCGCGAATATCAGCATCCTCAACTGTTTCAAGACTGCCAACATGGTTTGCAGATTGCCGTACATGACTCTGAATGACAGCCGGAACAGATTCCCCACTTCTTGAATTGCGCGGAGGGTGAGATATTCCTGGCCTTACCCTCCTTCTAACTCTAGAGTTGGCCGTTCTATTCCCTGTATTCATGGCACCATTAGAATGTCTCGCTGCTTGGGCACCCCCGAGTTTGCGGGAAGAATTTGGCTCAAGTGTGCTCAAAAAAGCATTAAACTTGGCCAGCTCCGATATTGGCTGAAGCGTCCAAACAGACATTCCGTAGATCGTGGAAAGAGAATAGATGGCGTCAAAGCACATAAAAAGGCGGGGTGAGAATATGAGGAAACAAATGTTACTAACACGTTCAATTAGCTTTCGAGTCACTGCCCAACCGTGGGATTTCATCCAATCATGGCCGATTATTGCCAAGAAGCGGGAATACACATAGCAGTAAATCCGTACCTGGAATGAGAGAATGCGGAGCGGGTTCACCGGAAGCATAGCAGCCAACGTTGCAAAGCGAGCAATCGGTTCAACTTTAGTATCCAATTCTAACAAGGCAAGGAGCCCCAACAAGCCCGCAAACGCTGATATTGTGAGGGCTACATAATGAACTCTATAATGGACTATTTCGGTTCTAGGGGAGGATAACGCGGAGCACTGCATGTTTGCCTGCCTGTAGTCGTGGTCAAAATTCAGAATTGTAGTCTTTAAAGGTACAGAAAAAAAAAAGGATTCTTGAGAGTAAAGGGTAATAACAACTCAGTTGAATCTGAAACGGGGCATGTCCTAAAAAGGAAGCTCTTTTGTTGTATGCCGTCCAATTAGCCGCATTTGAAGAACCCAGCCTCACTGCCAGTGATGAGCAAATCGGCGTGCCGACCGTACGCGTACGCGTACCGTACGCTGTACTCCGTACCGTTCTCTCTGTACGCTGTACGCCAGTGATGAGCAAATAGCGTACGAGGTACGCTGTACGCCGTACCGTACGCTCTGTACTGCATACGCCGAACACTATGCAGGAGAGTAAATGTTGCAAGTACTTGATTCAGGATTTTCATAGCTAGAAGAAAGATAGAGTTTACTTAGATCGCTTGTAAGAAGATGTCTTTAAAGTGCAGACTATTCAGAAGATTCACATATCTAGCTTTCGAGGACTTGAGTGGCGCCGTACGGAGTACAGAGCGTACGGTACGGCGTACAGCGTACCTCGTACGCTATTTGCTCATCACTGCTGTACGCTGAACACTATGCAGGAGAGGAGATGTTGCAAATATTTGGCAGAGGATTTTCATAGCTACAAGAAAGATAGGATTTACTTAGATCGTTTGTAGAGAAACGTCTATAAAGTGCAGAAAGTTCAGAAGATTCACACATTTAATTTTCGAAGACTTGAGTGGCCGTTGAAGTATCAACGGTTTCTTCGTCATCATCAGCGTCGTCGACAACGAGCCAACCCTCCACTCCCACATCCTCTTGTTCGTCAGTAAGTTCGATAGGCTGCTCGACATCGTCCTCCGTGACCGCTTTGTCTTGGGGATTTCTTCTTCTCGAATAATTCCTCGGGACTTGAGAATTGCTAGCATTCTTATCGTAGTTGGCAGAAGCTTATTTCTCTTATTGGAAATAATATCTCCCATGCGAGAAAATAAGGCCTCGGCCGGTGCAGACATGGCAGATGCAGCGAAATATTCCCTGGCGATGCGGGGAATAATTGGAATTGACGCCTCTCGAGTCTTATGGAATGCAACAGGGTCCTGACGCGGGTTTTCGATCGGTCCCATGAGATACCTCTCAATCTCATGCTCTGAGTGCACGACGTCAGTCTGACTCCCGAAACAAAATCTTCCAAGCCCTGGAGATGAGGTTTGCATCGATTCCTGAGGCAATTTATTCACGGCATCCTTGTATTGAACCAGATATTGGGAATAAACGATATAGTCAAATGTGTTCTGCACATATGCTGTCTGCCTCCGTACGAGTACCGTACGCGTACGGAGTACGTAGAAATTTGGTACGCGTACGCCGAGTACACTGCTCACTGCCATGCGACTGCTGCTGCTGCTCACTTTAACAATATGCAAATACGCTCACTCTCTCAGGCACATCTGTCTCACTATTGTTACCCTTATAGATGGTAGCAATACATGCGGTGTGTATATTTCTTAGATGCATACATCACGTGCCATATACCATGTGATATGACGTGATATGTATCTATCGATTGTCCTCACTGTTAGGTTCCGGTTGCATATTCAATTTCTTCGATGATAACTAACTAACGAGCCTTTTCACTACAGGAGAAAGCGCCACTATTGATAATTTACTAGAAAGAGTTGGTCAATGCTGGTCATACCAGGACCCACTGGTTTCCCAAAGCAGCGAGAGGTTCACACTTAGGGCCGCGCGGCAAAACTGAAACGATTTATGTTGCAACCAGATGCAGACTAGCAACAGAAGGTGCAGGACAGGCACTGGACGGGCTATCCTGACCCTGACACCCACTCTTTGATTGGCTAAAGTAGATGCAGAGCTCATTTTCTTATTCTAACTGAACACAGAACACATGAACTTTCTTGATAACTCTGGTACAACTTCACCTACTATCCTCATAAGTTTTTCTGATAGTTTTGACTCATCTGAGTCATGACCTCCTTCCTCCATAACCGCGGTTGAACGCTTCCTCCGTTTAGCATCCAGTCGCAAGTACACCCTGTGAGTTCCTTTGTGAACCACACAGGTTAGTTCGCCGCTGCGTGAATCGCACCACTACAATACATGACGAAGATAAAGAAAGGTACCGAGGCAGGACCGATCCTGGTTCTCGATGCAGCAAGAGACCGTAAGTGGATTGACCAGTTGAGTGGCGGGTTTTAATTGTTCAGCCGCATAAAAAGAACTTTGAGGTTACCCTAATCCATAGCAATTCTGTCAGGACCTCAATATCATCCCGTAGCGCGCGAGTGAGTGATGTTATGGTCAACAAGCTATGTATACACTCTCACATCAGTTCTGAAATTGTTTTACTATAAACTAGATTTTTTGCCTGCATAACCTTGTTCTATCACGCTCTTTCGTACCTGGCCTACCAATGACTCCACGTGAACCAGTCGAGCACTCTGAAGCTCGGTTCCAAAAATTGATGTGAATAGGGGTATTTATCCAGACTCATGTCTATTCGAGTTGATTTACCGGACACACGTGTCCTTTGATAAAAGAATATTACCTGCTAAACCCACGGGTTGGTGACATCTCAAATCAGTGTTTACTATGCGTATTTTACATGTGGTCCCAGTTTCCGAAAAGTGATTTACATTCCTGTGTGAATTACAAGTGTGAAAATGATAATATGGTTCACTCGCCACGATAACTGTTCGAGCACCTACCCAACTGCCGCCAGCGGAAGCTCAAGGACTACACATTCGAAATTTGGACACATGACGCAATAAATTAGACCAGAATAAGACAGGATCATCTGGCAATGAATTCTTTCACCATACAAAAGTAGTCCTTACGAGGAATCTATGAATTTTCAAGCATACATGCAATGGTCCAGCACGGTCTAGAAGAATCATGGAATTGAGCTTTGAATCAGTACACCCGTACATCCTTCACACCTCACAAGCAACCCCAGTCTTACTATTTCCATGTTTCCCCCAGCGTCCTAGCATCGGATTACTGCTCTCATCAATGTCCTTCGCTAACTACGATTTGGAGGCGCAAACAGGTTTACCCAAGAAACAAGCTTTGAAGCTGCTGCTGCTGCTGCAAAATATCGAGACGAATCTCGACAGTATCATCAGAAAAACGTCGCACCAAATTCAAACATATGGCCTGCTTGTGGCTAGATTCAATAATGAAAAAAAACTTTTGGGAAGCCGGCGGGATGATGTGCAATTGAGAGACAAGCTAGCCTCATCTCGGCAAAATATTGTATCCTTGGGCTCGGCCATAAGGAAATTAATAGCAGATATTAGTGTGGTAATGAGTGATCCTTCCGGCGAAAGTGAAGTCAAGGCATCGAGCAGGCAGCATGTGATGAAAGATCGACTTTCGAGTGATTTTCGCGATCTAGAGTCGATTTTCGACAAATCTGCGCAAGATTATGCAGAAAAAACGGCGCGTGCGCCGCTTCAGCTACAAAAGAACGCCAACACTGGCCATTATACCGAGTCTTCAACACTTCTTTCACAGAGCGAACGACAAGTACAGCTTCAGCTAAAAGAAGATCAAGACACCATTGAGCAGACCGAGCTACAGTACCACATGTTACTCACAGAGGAGAGAAATCGGCAAATTGAGCAAGTTGCAGAAGGTGTTAGAGAGGTCAACTCTATATTCAAAGATTTGGGTGAGCTCGTAAATCAGCAAGGCGAGCAGCTCGATACAGTCGAGGAGAACATTTTGCAAATGAGCGGAAATGCACATGAGGCGTCACGTGAGCTTAACAAAGCACATGAGTATCAAAAACGGAAAATCAAATGGAGCTGCATATTACTCGTGGCGCTATGTGTATTTGTCTTGGTGATGGTTTTAATGGTGTTGAGCTAGTGTTTCCGAACCAAACGCCTTTTAAACTATCTTTCTCCTTGACTTTACTGGTACTGCTTTCACGGGGCTTGGATATCAAAAGCTTTGCATTGGCCAATATGGATATCAACGCTCGCATTATGACTATTGGATACTGGATCGGTTGTCTAATACTCTAAATTTGTCATCACTCTCAAATTTTTAAACATGCATGTGCGCTGATTTAGCTGAATTTCCACATACTTGAACTCTTCAGCTACTTCCTTCACACGCTTTAGATCATTGTCTGTCATGATCTAAACAATGAGAATAAGCTTTAGGGGCAAGGGCATATGGAAATGTTGTTGGAAGGCAGATCAAGTTGAGCACCATGTCGTATGAGGCAAGCAATGGCGGGCCCATTACAAGACTTCAGCGATACGGTTAATTTTTTAGCTTTGCACGATTACGCCTTGACGTGATCAATGCATGTCCTTAAAATCCTACGTCGACAGCCGTAGTTTGGGGATAGTGTCAGTCACAGTGACAAGCAATGCATGGACTTAGTACGGCTAGGTAGGGTCACGCGTGACCTGCCAGTGTCGTTTAGTGTCTTGTATCTGCTGAAACTTAGTGTACCTGACAAAAAATTATCTGACAAGTGCGAAAAAGATCAGTCTCACTAAAGCCACTAATTGTATAATTGTCCCTTTTATGTACCTTGCATTTTTTTTTGCACCCAAGGCTTAATTTCCTTCCTTTTAAAAACGAGATGCACGGGTGTAATACGAGACGCTTTAGCGCGGTCTAGTGCTGGAAAACCTGAAACAGCGTATCAGATGTGTCAGCACACAGGCAACTTATGACGTTTGTTATCAGTTTTTACGCAGTTCGTCAAAAAGTATTTTAAGCTAAATTCACGGCGTAGAGTTCATGTAAGATATAATACATTCTAAACTTTCAAGTAGTGAGCAAAAATCTTCAGCACGCAGCATGAACAATGTACACAACATCGCACGCACGTATCACGTGATCGCCCCAGATATCCAAAAACCCATCTAGAGCATACAGCGGGCCAATCTAGAGAGTGTAGAGAGCACTAGTCTACGGGGTTTATATATTCACACGCTCAAAACTTGCCAGCTAATGGCAAACTAGGGGACTATTATTATATCCTTATTACAAATAAACGGGTTTGAGGACATATTGAGGAGCAACATCCGCGTAACTTGCCGCGTCTTCAACCTCATAGTTAAGCCTCAAATAAGAGACAATGACACCGCTAGAAGGAGTTCAGCCCGAGATTTACGGCCAAACGTATGACCAGTGTCTACCCGCTTTACGCTCTCCTGAAACAGGCGCGTGGCTTTCACAGGAAAACGTGCGTGCAGTTCAAAAATTCGATGCATTTACCACGGTGGACTGGATGGACGATGAATTGGCAGAACACCGGCTGCGATTGGCGAAAAGAAGACACGAGATGACTTTGAGCGAGCAAATTTTGGGCTCGCTGCGCACTTGGATCGTGCTAGCCGTTATAGGCATCACGATCGGTGCAATTGCCGCGTGTTTGAACGTCATTACTGCATGGCTAGCTTCGCTTAGAATGGGGTACTGCTCGTCGCAATTTTACCTTAGCAAGACGTTCTGCTGCTGGATTCTGGGTACAGAAGGCACGTGCGTGGACTGGCTGGAATGGCTGCATTTTCTGCCGCTACGGTACGTGACATATATCGTGTTGCTGGCGCTTTTTTCGGCCGTGGCCGCTATTTTGGTGAAAACGTATGCGCCATTTGCAGCCGGCCTGGGCATATCTGAAATCAAGTGCATCGTTTCCGGGTTTGTCATGAACGGCTTTTTGGGCTGGTCTACGCTCGCGATAAAAAGCTTGGGTCTCCCTTTAGCGATCGCGCTGGGTCTCTCCTTAGGCAAAGAGGGACCCTCCGTGCATTACGCCGTGTGTGTGGGAAACTCAATCTCAGCGCTCTTCAGGGGATATAGGACCTCGGCGTCTAAACTGCGCGAGTTTCTTACCGCCAGCGCCGCTGCAGGAGTTGCTGTGGCGTTCGGGCTGCCCATGGGCGGAGTATTGTTCTCCATGGAGGAAATCGCGTCCGTGTTTCAACTCTCGACGCTCTGGAAATCATACATATGCTCGCTCATTGCTGTGACTACTTTGTCAGCGTTTAACCCGTTTCGCACGGGCCAGTTGGTGTTATTTGAAGTGACTTATAACACGACGTGGCACTTTTTCGAGCTTCCGTTTTACGCTCTCTTGGGTGTGTTCGGCGGTGTTTACGGCATTCTTGTCTCAAGACTTAACAAGCGCGTTGCTGGATTCAGGAAGAAGTATTTGGCGGACTATGCTGTGCGAGAAGTCGTACTTTTGGCGGTGTTTTCTGCTAGTTTTTGCTATTTCAACGAGTTCCTTAAGGTCGACATGACCGAGGCCATGCAACTAT
>JAKTUB010000314.1:20612-52996 GCA_030556465.1 Metschnikowia picachoensis | reverse complement strand
TAGCCTCGTCTTATAAAGAGGCAGATAGAACGAAATCTTGAGGACCACCGAGTAGCCAATATGATATCCGTAGACAGGCGACCCCCTGCAAAACTTCATGGATGCAATATATTTTCGAGGCTCTTCAGGACCTGCTGCGGGTTCAGGTAACTCGTCATCTGAAGACTCATCAGCGTCTTGAGGCTGCCTCCGCTGAAACGATTCACCGATTGCGTTTTCTAAATGCTGACTTAGTCTTTCTATGTAATTGTCGTTGATGCCCTCATCATTGTCCTGAAGGCAGTCTAAGTATAGGTACGGATAGAAATTGTGCACATGCACTAAGATATTGTAGGCAGAAAGCTCCAGGTTCGGCACTCGGAGAATACCATAAATTCTGATAATGGGGACTTTTGGTGCTTGTTGAAACTGATCTAGGTGCAGAGGTTCCAGTTGGTAAGAGTCCAAATCACTAATCTGAATCGAAAGACCATTTGACATGTAAGTTACGCAATAAGCAAAATCCAAGTTCATCTTCAAATGTCACTGCACGGTGGGGTGTGGCGCGCAGCAGCGAGGTGGAGACTAAATGGTCTACACACGACCTTGAAGCCGGCGCTCTCGCAGTGAAAAATGTTCACCGAGCCAACAGTGAAGATATTCTTCTTCTTTATCATTTAGAAAGAAAGTACAAAAGAGCATACACGGGTGCAGTAGGTCAAATAGTATCAGTCCGAAGCACCTTCGAAATACTGATCCTAAATTGTAAGTACCTGTGTGCGGCACATTCGACACGGTGTTGCATAATAACCAACATAATCTTGCCATGTTGTGGAAGAAGGCCAAGGCACAGTCTCGTTTTAGATCACTGCAACGCCCAAAGTTACAGTCATACAAGATTTAATATCCGTAGATAAGACCAAGCCAGATTTTTGGCAAGGATAACACCTTGCGCTTCTCTCGTGATTAAAATAGCTCACAGAAATTACGTCATTGCACGCGATTATTATCTACAGTCGTCATACCTCTGTAATTCGACATGATCCATTGCAGAGCATTTTTTGATTCACAGCCTGGGACGAGGGATTCTGCCGAGAATTACCTAATTAGGCCGCTTTATGTGCAATATTTCAATGTGGACCAACTCTTTCGGCTATATTACCGAATTGTTTGTCTCCTTTGGGAAAATCTTATACAACTGTACTTAAATATTGCAATAAAACGAGTACGGGCTACTGAAGAAAGGTTCTTCTCTTTCGAATGAGTCCGGGAAGGAGTCGTGCTAATGTTCTTCCTGAAACTCTCACAGAAAAATATCGACCAACATCAAGACCTTGTTGTATGTGGCAAGTATTCAATTTCTAACGGCCCAGCAATTTTCTCTAGATCTATTGTACCGACTCCGCAGCTCTGTTGATTGCTGCTAAGCGAGCATGCATTGACTTGAATCTTTTCAATTTGACTTTAAATTGGGAAAAGCTGAGCCTTTGGGTCCTCAATTCTCAAATCATCTTTTTAATAGAATTA
Source organism: Metschnikowia picachoensis (assembly GCA_030556465.1). Lineage (NCBI taxonomy): Eukaryota > Fungi > Ascomycota > Pichiomycetes > Serinales > Metschnikowiaceae > Metschnikowia > Metschnikowia picachoensis. Next base: position 51,490 of record JAKTUB010000314.1, on the reverse strand, counting down.
GGTCTGAGATCATCGATCTGCCAATAAGCTCCCTGTATCCATTCAAAAACGACTCCATCAAGCCCTACTCATGAACTTGTCCTTCCTCAAAGCGTTGTTTATGCCTAGCGACTTCTTAAACTGCAGCACAATCGGTCAAAAATCTACCAGGGCATTCCATTCAGAGACACTCTGTCTTCGAGATTACAAGTTTGTTCAAATTCTGCGCAATTACTCCTCAAGCAGATGTATCAAGCAAAAAAGAAAACAATTCTCAATACCAGTGCGGGGGTTTTTTTTTCGTACGCCTCACGCCCCAAGTGAGTTGTCGTCGATTTGAGGAGGGGCCGAGTTACAGAGGTTTCACTTTATGTGCGCGAGTAAAAATTCTCTGACTACAGGGAAGTGCTACTGAGTCCATAGGAGGGTAAGATCCTGGGGCTTTTTATGGTTTATGCGTGAGAGTTTTTTTCTTCCAAGCATGTTCGATGATCCCGGCGTAACTTAGTCTTCTATGTGTTCCCTGACTAATTATTTGTCAGAACGAAAAGATTTATGTGTACCACTGCTATGAGCACCGGGAACAAGTTGGGCCTACCATGCGGCATGAATTTTCGTTGGAGTGTGCATTGGGGCCGCCTCCGCCCTCTTACTGTTTAGGCACCACGACTTGAAATCAAAGGGCGTCACCTCGTAAAGAGGGGGCGCTGGTCGGCTTCATCAGACCTAAAGACTATTGTTGTAATGTGCAATTTCTATTTTATTAATTTCATCAGCATTCACTAATAATAAGTGTTGTTGGGGGCAGCTCGGTCCGAGAGACACGCCTTGTGTGAGCAACATTTCTTGCGATCGCGGGTCGGTCGGTCCGCCGGTCCTGCTGCAGCTGCACGCACTGGACCTTGGGTACTCGATTCCCTCTTTTAGAAACCACACATAAGGCTAAGATGCTAAGACACGTTTCTAAGATGCTAAGATGCAAAGATGCGTTTCTAAAATGCAAAGATACCTCTCTAACAACATAAATGTGTGCCTGTTACGTTCCCCGAAAACGGGCGTAAAATGGGAGCCCGCATTGGGAAATCCTGCCTCTCGACTAGGCTCGTGACAGCAGCTGACAAGTCGGAACTATTTTTGTGCCTGAAAATCATCATCCCGGCCTGTGTGGAAAAGGCGCACTTCAGTTGCGGATCGTACTCTCACCTTTCCTCTGTCTCATGCCAGTTTTTTTTTTGCCATTTAAAATTTTTTGTTCATCTCTCAATTGTGAGGTTCATTCCTTTTCATACTTGAGCAATTTGCGAAGTTAAGTGCAGCAGTTTGCTCGGAGTCAGCTTTAGTGCCCACCTTATCAAGACATAATCACCAGCCCTTCTTCGTAAGGAGATTCTTGCTTGGTCAGGTGCACGTCTCCCCGTTACACATTTTCAGACACTCAAATTTTGCGATTAAACGCCAACATACATTCCCTAATCAAACATTTGGCTTATCGGCAATTCCGATACGCATGACCTATAATCAACAACCCGTTTTTTGCAACAATCAATATGACGAAGGAGACAGATTTCAACGAGGCTGGCGCTCGCTTGGAGAAGTTAGGCTTGAATTCGTCCCGCCCAAACACATTTGATGGCTCACAATCGCCGCCTATTTCAACCTCTCATGGCCAGCTAAGTAGCGACATTCAGGCGAGAATCATGGCGTTTCAGCAAAAACGTCAGAACATCCCTCCTATGAAGGAACCTCCAGCATCAAAACCATTGCCGCCACTTCCTAATACGCAAGTGCGCCCCTCTTCTCAGGGGGATATAACGCAGACCCCGTTGATGGCGTCGCCACCATTAGAGAAATCCAATTCAACCACATCACCGCTGTTTACTCTCGGGGCAAACCCTTGCGGTCTATCGAAGAAGGGTTCTTTGTCTCAAAGAAGGGGTATGAAGCTCAACACTGCGAACTTGCCATCGCCTTCATCCATCCCCGAACCGGTGAATACCACGGGGGAATTAGCGCGTCGCTTGTCCGAAAGAAAAAATCGTCCTGACCTAAAGTTAAATCTCAACAATAACCCGACCGGCAACACCCCAGTTACCGACGCGCCTACATCAGGGGGCACGAATAGCAACGGCGACGCTCCAGCAAAGTTGCAAGGCTTGTTTGCCAACTATTCGAAGTATGTGGATATCAAATCGGGATCCTTGAATTTTACAGGCAAAGCCTCGCTCAATTCAAAAGGCGTGAACTTTTCTTCTGGTACTTCTTTTCATATATCTCTCGACGAGTTTAAGTTCATTGAAGAGTTGGGCAGAGGTAATTACGGAACCGTGTCTAAGGTTTTGCACAAGCCCACCGGAGTTCTCATGGCGATGAAGGAAGTTCGCCTAGAGCTTGAAGAGAATAAATTTGCGCAAATTTTAATGGAACTTGAAGTATTGCATAAATGCGACTCACCATACATCGTTGACTTTTACGGCGCCTTCTTTGTGGAGGGTGCTGTTTACATGTGTATGGAGTTTATGGATGGTGGATCCTTGGATAAGGTTTACGGCGGTGGTATTCGCGATGAGGCATGTCTTGCTTACATTGCAGACAGTGTCATTCGTGGATTGAAGGTTCTTAAGGATACGCACAATATTATTCACAGAGATGTCAAGCCAACTAATATATTGGTGAATGGTCAGGGTAAGGTCAAATTGTGCGATTTCGGTGTGTCGGGAAACTTGGTCGCGTCTTTGGCCAAGACGAACATCGGGTGTCAATCGTACATGGCCCCTGAGCGCATCAAGACCTTGAATCCTGATGATGCAACATACTCTGTGCAGTCGGACATCTGGTCTTTGGGTTTGACCATACTAGAGGTGGCAGCGGGTGGATATCCATACCCGCCGGAGACTTTTGACAATATTTTCCTGCAATTGAGTGCTATTGTAGATGGTGAGCCACCTAAGTTGGACGAGAAAATATACTCGAAAGAGGCCCAATATTTTGTGAGATCTTGCTTGAATAAGAATCCCGATCTCCGTCCGCCGTACGATATATTATTGGAGTCACCATGGTTGAAGAAATATAGTGGCAAGGTGCCTTCACTTATGAGTGAGCTTGTGAAAAAGAGTCTAGAGGAAGAAAAGCCCAAGCCAAGTCAGAAGGTTGCTAAAGCTCCTGTTGTCAAACCCAAAGAACCACTGGCTGGCTCATTGGGTAGGGAAAATGTGCAAAGCTTACTCAAAAATAAGGTCAACGCACCTGCTTTGCATAGAGGCGGCTTAACAAGTCAAAGAATACCTCGCTAAGGACAAATTTTTCAAACTTACGCCGCGTCACGAAAAGTATTCACCCTGACATGTATCATATTGCACGCAATCTCAATGAGACGACTCATGGGCAACGTTGGTCTGACAAAAACTATATTGAGTCATCATGATCGACCATTGCAGCTGCGAAGACTTCAAAATCGATCAAATACGCACTTTACGAAATACATGCGCAAAGGCGCAGTAAAGTACTAAAGCCCACAGACAAGTCTGGAGGCAGTACACGTAGATCACTTCCGAATATGTTCAGCCTGATAATCATTGGCTAGATAAATATAAAATCTCAATATGATTCCAAATCATTAGTAAAAAAGAGTACAAAAAAATTGACTATCAACCTCGGCGGCACCGTCACCGGAATTGGGTACCGCAAGCGGTAAGGTCCCGACTCCCAAGATATCAGGTGCAGTACGGGTGGACTCGCAAGGCACTATAGACGAGGAACTCCAGCCTCCACAAATCTGTTAAATACTGATTGACTCGATATCGAGAAGAATAGTGTTATAACCTCCTTTTATAAGTCAATTATCATGTTACAAATCGAGGAAAGCAATCTATTGATTGAGAAAACGTTGACGGAGCGGGTCTTTGTTGACCCCGAGACACAGCCAAAATCCTTGGACAGGATTATCTCCGACTTCGATTTCACCAACTACCACATTTCCACGTTTCCGGACGACAAGGGCTTGTTGTTGATATCGGTTTACTTGCAGTGCTGGGATGATTTATTGAAATACGGCGTTTCTGCGTACTTGGAGAAAAAGTATTCGCCGTTCTCTCAGTACTTGAGTATCTTGCGCAGTGCGGACGTCGAGACGGGCTACAATTACTCGTTTGTGTTGAATCTTGTGGAATTGGTCACTGCGCTGGAAGAAACCAAGAACGCTTTAATACTGGAATTGGCTTTGTTGAAGAGACACGCGATTGCGTCTGCATTTGATAAAGCGTTTCTTCGCTATGATGAACTAGCCCAACAATACGCTAATTCAAACACATACGCTGAGGAGATTCAGGCAGAATTGTCCAAAGAGCCTACGCTTGTGGTGAAGTATCGAGGCGAGGATGAAAGCATTTTCATCAAGCCGTCTTTTGACAGGGTGACGGTAATCTTCTCCACCACCTTCAAAGATGACACAGACAAGATCTTAGGCAAGGTGTTCTTGCAGGAATTTGTCGACGCTAGAAAAAGATCTGTTCAAACGGCGCCACAGGTTTTGTTTACCGATAAAGAGCCTCCTTTGGATCTCCAGAGCGTCACTTCAAAGCGCCTGGATTCTGACAACAAGGGTTACGTTACGTTTGTCTTGTTCCCCCGCCATTTGGTTCGGGGTGAGCGCAGAGAGAACTGTATATCTCACATCCAGTTTTTCAGAAACTATTTTCATTACCACATCAAGTGTGCCAAAGCGTATATGCACTCAAGAATGAGATTTAGAGTCAGAGAATTTTTGAAGGTCTTAAATAGGGCCAAGCCAGAAAATATTGACGATGCGGGCAAGAGCTTGGATAACAGAAAAACTGCAAGTGGCAGAAAATTCGACTCTGGGCGTGCCTAGTCGTAAGTCAGATAGCCGCCACTGAATATAGAATGAGCAGAATACGACATTCACACAATTTTTGAAACTAGATTGACATGCAAGTGAGCTAGCTGTTCTATGTAATTAGGGCTTTTTGCTTTTATCCAAACTAGGCTTTAGGCTTCTTGACACCATACTTCGATCTTGAGGTGGACCTATTGGCCACTCCAGCTAAATCGAATGCGCCTCTTACCAAACGATATTTGACACCAGGTAGATCCTGAACTCTTCCACCTCTGACCAACACGACATGATGCTCCTGTAAATTGTGACCTTCGCCAGGTATTAAACACGATACCACGTTACCGTTCGTAAGCCTCACTCTGCAGCATTTTCTCTGCGCCGAGTTGGGTTTTTTTGGCTTCACGATCATAACCCTGATCACTACACCCTTTTTGAACGGATTGTTTTGTAAATGTGGAGCTTTGGAAACATAAGGTTTGACCGGCTTCACATGTCTTCCACTTTTGATCTGGTTTAACGTAGCGTACCCGCTCTGCTGGGTGAGAATGCTAGACATAATAGGGGAACGGAGCAACGCCGGTTTTGTGAAAGAAGGAATAGCTGTAGGTGCCGAAAGGAGCAGGCGAGCTTGGAATCCGAGCCTGGGGCCTAGTAAGTTTCTGAACATGGCCGTTTGCGTCCTGTCTTACAACGGTGAGGCAGATTCGATAGTCTCGTTTGGGCGAGGAAAAAATTGTGTATACTGCAGAGGGCGTTGCACTAAGTACTCACCAAATTGATAAACAAAAGAGTACAGTTGAATAAAAAGTAGAATATTGACCGGTAAATATTAACATCTTCTCTTCATTATCAACATTACGTGTATTTGATCGAGTTCATTGATTTGATTTTACTATCATTCTCTTTTGCTACCACTCACCGAACGAGTCGTGCTCCCCACAAATTGCGTCTGCCACTGAGAACGCTCCAGATTAATCATTAAGGCCTTTGATAAAATAGCCAACAAGACAATACACTTTAACATGTTGAGAGCCATTTCTTCCAGAGCCTTGAGGCCTTCTGCTATTGCCAGAGTTCCCATTATTGCCCGGCCCCAGGCTATCCGTTTTTATGCTGGGTTCCCTGCATTGACTAGAGAACTTGCGAAGGAGAGAATATTCGAGTTGTTAGAGGGTTTCAGCAAAGTCGAGGGCAAGGAAATCACCGAGACGGCTTCTTTCAGTCATTTGGGCTTGGACTCGTTGGATGTGGTTGAAGTAGTGATGGAGGTCGAACACGAGTTCAACATCCAGATTCCCGACCATGAAGCTGACACGTTAAAGTCTGTGGGCCAGACTATAGACTACATTTTGAAGCAGCCGGATGCTTGCTGAACTCGTCACTATTATCTTTATATCATCATCTTCGCAGATAGTCTCGTTACGTGATTACCGAGCAGCCCCGTCAGAAGACTTAATATGATTCGACTCAAGTCTATGCTGATCTACTCGATTACAGATATAAGTGATGTATATATTCTAAACCCAATGCACACGCTAACACGAAATCCACATTGGAGTAGCTTCAGACCCTCATAAGTATCTTCTTTTGATACACCCCGTAGACCTATAATTTCGACAAAAAAAATTTCGAGAGCTTTTTGAGATATTTTATTTTTTTATTTCTTTATTTTTTTATTCAAATGCTTGGGGTCATTTATATTCATAAATTCGTGTATTTCTTATATCTCCACTTTTGACGGGGTATTCATCACGTGACCAGGCGACTTAGCCAATTGGTGCGCGATAAAAAAAATCTAATGGTTAAGTACGAATCAAGAGCTGCCGTTAATCACACAAATATTCAACAATGGTTGCCGTATGTACTAGTCATACGATAAAGATTGGGAGCTGAGGAAGTGTTTAAAGTGATACTTCATATATGCATGAGGGCCCAGATCCTTTGTCTAAAGGTTTTTTGACTTCTATATTTTGACACTAACCAACTCAGTATATCAGAGGACCAGCCTACAAGGTCGCTAAGTCTAACATCAACCTCGCTGCTGCCAAAGCATACGGCACAAACTTGGCTTTCTGGGGTGTCGGTGGTCTTGCTGCCGTGGCCACTTTCACAGACGGTGTCCCATTGTTCAAGAACACTTTCTACACCAAGATTCCTTACTTCGGTTCTCACTGGGAGTATAACCCAGACCCAGAGGATGTCCCAGTTTAGAGTAGCATTGCCAGTGGTTCAACATTAAATAAAACAAATATTTTTATTCGTGACAAATCTATGGAACGTAGGTCAAGTTTTTGCCGTCGACGTCTCTCGCGAGGTAATCCATCAGTATTAGATACTCGATTTCATTTTTGAGATCGTGTACATGAGGCACTCCTCGTGGAGTCAAAGCTTCGATAGCCTTACCCAAAAGTTCAGTGTAGAGTAAGGTTCTTTCACTCTTCATGATCCTCACAAGCGTTGATCTGCACTCGGAGCTGCGTCCTCTTTCCACCGGCGCCTTGGGCTCATCGACCGGAGGACTGTCTTTCTCCTTTCCCATGACAAGTTTGATCTTGGATGATTTGTCTGTAAATGAGTCATTAAACGAGACCAAGTCACCTGATATCTGCAAAATAGGATACCTAGACGTGGACAATGTTCCTAAGACCCGTTTAAGAAGCCTCTCCCCCATTTTGGTTAACTCGAGTATTTGTGTCATTGACATGTAATCTGATTCTTCGAAGAGCATTAATACAACTGCTTGCAGCAAATTGACTTCAAGCTCTTTGGGCCCGGTGGCAAAGTGAGCAGTAAAAGTTATCTGATGCAACATGAAACTTTTCCAGTCAAGTACTTTGTGCTTTTCTTTGCTTCCAAATAAAATCTCAAAGTCTTCCAAAATCAGCTTTAAAGCCCGAGGAAGGCATACGTCTTCACTAAAGCCAGGCACATCGGGCCATATTTTCTTTTCGAGCACAAGAGCACTGAAATTTGTTTCTTGTGCGTTCGGAAGCTTCATGTGACTGTAAGAAGCTTTTGACTCGACGTAATCTCTCAACATGACTCTCAACCTGGTATTCACGCCAGCTTCGCCGAGAATTGACCCGATGGCATCAATAATCTGCTCTTCCGCGGCCGGATCAAAGTTTTTGGACATCAAAATTCTCTTGGATAGGTCTCTCTCATACACGGAGATAAATGCCAGTTTATCAGTTATGAGCTTAAAGATACCGAGAATCTTCGCTTTGAGTTCGGAGATGATCTCGCTGGACTTGTTTGTCTGTTTCATTGCAGTGTCACAATATTTTGAAAGAGAATTGACGATCGCACCAGAAAAGTCCTTGCCTTTGAAAACATTTGCTAAGCCAGACCTGACTTCAAATGCAAATATATTCTCTCCAGACCCTTGCTGGCATATGACATCAAGATCTTGCCGTAAAGAAAGAATATTCGTAATTATGTTCAGGTCGAGGGGAATTCGTTTGGCTCTTGCTTCGACATGCCTGCGCCACGCGAGATGCAATATTCTCATTGAACTGGAGCCAAAATCTGCCATCGATGCTTCGCAAAAGGCTCTCAACGCCTGAAGATATGGCCAGTTTTGTCTTGCGGTGAGTATCGAAAATGCAGGCGCCAAGCAATAGTTCAAATCGACAAGGAGAAAGTTCCATCTGATACCCTTGAAAATTTTCTTGACAACTTCGGGATCTTCACCAGATTGTAAAAGTAAGTTGCTGTCATCATTCATGCTTCGAAGAAGATTCAAGACATATGTTTCCTCATCGTTCATCCATTTTTTCTTTGACGCAAAATATTCGTCGAATATGATGGATCCAAATGAGTTGTTAACATAAAGGATGCGTCCGGCATCCACACTCTTCAACGTAGAGATGAGTCTTTTGGTGAGGTTGTACAACGCTGAGTTAGAGCGATTACTTCTCGTTTCTCTCAAGAGCAGTGCCACTAGTGCATAAAGACGATCGTTTTTCCTCTGTTTTGCATCCTGTGAGTCGACTTTAGTATTTATGGCTTTCAATAGACTTTGAATCCCATAGTTCTTGATGTTTGGGTGTTTTGGATGGTGCAAGAGGTAGGATCGGTCTAGGTACAAAAAAAGTTTCAGCAAGGAAGTTAACAACGCCTTCCAATCGTCGCAAATATTCAAAAATTCTTCGGCTGCGGTCACTGAAGACTCCTTAATGTTACACGAAAGGCACTTCGATATTTTAGGCAGAATTTTCGATGCGATCTCCAGGTCGATTTTATCAAAGACGTGCTTAGCCAAACGAGCCTGCGCTGAGTGGCTCGCAAGGCAAAGACGCTCGACATCAGCATAAATGAGAGCAAACGGTCGGCAAACTGTGTTATCTGTGAAAAATTGGTTCAAATCTCTGTCCAATCTTGCGCTCAAATGGGCGATCCGTTGTGCCAAGTCCTCGCCGGGATACCTCATCCGTTTTGAACGGGGGATATCTACACGCACTTTGGGCGAGCCTGAACCCAAATGTGTAGAATACACTCTATGTTCCAGATCATTTCCACCGAGATCAAGAAGAAGTTTTTCGTTCATCTTGGTAAGAATCAGTGAACGACAGTCAAATAACAAGTAGATCCATTGAGGCAGCGTATTTCTAAATGCGCAGGTACTCTTTTAGGGATGTAGACGCGCATCTCCGCACCACATGCGCATCTTTGAAACGCCAAAATCAGCGACCATATCTACAAACACACCTTTTTCAAAACATGAGTGAATCTAAAAGCACCGACAAGAAGGCACTCACCGGAAAAGTCGATCACAAGCTACTATCAGCAACATACAAGAAGAATGGGATGTTTGATAGCAAAAGGAAAGTGCTCTTGCAAAACTTCAAAGAGTCTCAAACCCATTCTAATCTACTATTAAAGCTCAAGGTCATGGTTGAATCGAAAATCCGGAACGACCCGTCGATACTACTCAAAAATAAGGGGAAAACGGCTGCTTTGATACAAGGTGAAGTGATAAACAATAATTCTTCTGAGAGTAGTATTCTTAGTATCGTCGATAAAGACATACAAGAAAAGATCATAGATTCCCCTGAATTCCATAAAGAGCTCAAGGAAGAATTGAAAGATATCAGAAGAAGGTTGCTCGGCGTGTCAGACGAGGACTATGCTAGACAGCTAGATCAAGAAAGAATACAAAAGGCCGAGGAGGATGCACGGAAGGAGAGAGAGAGGGCTGAGAGGGACTTGGCCTACAAAAATAACTTCAAGGTCAAGCAACTCTCGTATCCACAAAAGGTTGTCAAGCCGCCTAGATTCAACTTTCATCCGCAGAGCTACAGGGACGGTGATAGGGAGACTGATGGTTATAGAGGCCCCGGCGGTCTTGGTGGCCATTTGAGATACTGATAGGTTAGTTGTATGCTGCTGGCAGGGTCTATATTGGGCATTCATTAATTCTATAGCATTTTCATCAGGTTTCGCTGTCCTTTGACCAAATCCCGGGTTTGATTTACGTTGTTCTCAGAAACAAAAACGCACGGCCTAATCTGTTTCGAAAATCTCATCTGCAATGAGCATAAGCTCTTCAACAACTTTACTCTTGTAACTCATGTCTTGTGGGGACATCAATTGGTCGCAAAGAATTGCAGGTCCCCAGATGATCGACAAAGACTTGGCGCTCATCCTATTGAAGCTCTCATTTGCAGCCACTCTGTTGAGATGAAATATCAATGCCCTGAGAGTGAAATAAGAACCATCAGGCAAGTTGTACACCAAGTGATGCAACTTTTTGGCGATGTTTAGCTCGTTTGTGGATTTCACGGTATCGATAAACGACTGATAGTACTCTGCGGTCAAAAGCGGCTCCGGGAGACAAGTGAAATAGAGCTTCAATAGCGAGGCTGTGCAGTAAATGTCCGCGTCCATCACATTTTCCGGGTCTATGTTGTTTCCAATTAGCAAGTAATTCGCGAAGTTGGAATCGATGGACTCTTTGAGACTTTGAACAGTCGTTTTGTTCCCGCTGGTTCTGTACACCCCCTCGATGTCCAATCCGTAGTTTTCAATCACATCGATACATCTTTTCACCACCAAGGGCACGTTATCGATACCAGCAAACTGTATGACGTCCTCGATCGACACACCAAAAGTGGGCTGCGAGTATGGATTTACCAGGCTCAAGGAGCGTGGACCTTTCAATTCTTCCGTGGTGTTGGCCGGATCTAGTGAGCTGTAAGCAGGAATCCCATTTTGGCCACTTAACTGAGCATTCGACGCACCGGGTAACATATCGGACGTCGTCTTGGGTGTCTCGGGTTGTTGAAGTTTACCAATATTTGAAGGTGCTGGGATTGCCGGGGTTGCTGCGTTTGTTTTCTGGGCGTTGCTGCTGAAAAAGGGCTTGGCCGGTGGAGCACTTTTTGACATAGACGGATGAGCCACATAGTCCACAGGTACAAGCGCCCTGTTTGTCATAGGCTTCAGATGAGCCAAAAGATAGTTGTAAAGATCTAACTCGTTATCAATGTCGTAAGCAAGACCTTTCAAGGACAGCTTCTCGGTTTGTAGAGGGGCGATCAAGACACCGGTATTCATGACGAGAGTCTCACTCCAAGTGGCGAACTTCTGAAGCTGGACATTCATTGCGATATCGATTTCCAAAATCAAGTTTTTAAGCTTTTTAGAATGCATGGGTCTGTGGATCATAAGAATCTCGTCTTTGATTTTGCGACTGTGTGAGACCTTCAGCTTGTAGTCCAGGTCGGCTGCATCGACTTTCCGCTGCAACTCGTCTTCCTGCCGTTCGGCCGTTTTGTTTTTCAAAAACGATTTCTTGTTCGGGTCAGAGGTGCGGACTTTCTCTAGATCATCGCACAAGTGGTGATACTTTTGTTTTGCCTTTTCTGCCAAAAGTATGGCATCGGAGCATTCCTTTTCCTTGCGCTTGCACTCATCCTTGATGGACTTCCTGGTCCTTGACACAGTGTTCATAAGAGATACAAGCTCATCATGCATTATGTTCAATGCTGTTACGTACGAATTCCCAACGCTGTATAGCTTCTCGTCAAACTCAACAATCGAGTCGAATTTCTTAGCAAAGCCGTCGCTCTTGATCGTTTTCAATGCCTTCATACTCGTACGCAAACTCGAAGAATGTCTCTTGAGCTGGCTGTAGTGTTCGTCTTCGATCATGGCCTTTCGTTTCACGTATTTCGAGATTTCATCTCCTGTGTTGAGCGACTGTTTGAGTCTTGTCAACAAGACTTCTAGAGCACCGTCACTGTTCATAAAAGACTGGATCGCGTCCAGTTCCAAAAGCTTGGTGCTGTCTGATACCAGGCTTGTGCTTTCATTTGGTAGCATTTTGGAGCTTGGAAGCTTTATTGAGTGGTGGCGTGCGTTAGTGTATTACCGCGTTTGGGGTTTGGCGGGATAAGAGACCCGTGACTTGGCTGCGGCCCCGGATGCTTCATATGCGCACGCCGCGGGTTCTGGTCATGTGAGACGTAAGTCCACCAAATGACGTAATTCCACCAAAGCACGCGTCAAACGCTAAATAAAGTCATTGGGTCTTTTACATAAACTGTGAATTCACTGTGTTCGGCTTCACATTGGCATTTGAGATTTCAACCACTATAGTTCAATGGCTGTACTTTAGTTGGGGCCATTTGAGAGAAGGCTGTCTCTTAACGTAAGAAAAAATGTCAATTTTGGTCTAAGATCTCTTAATATATCTAGCATATTAAATATCATATTTTTCCCTGAATTCCTCTATTCTAAGCTTGTATATCCGATCCTGGGCCAATTTGAGACAGAAAGACCCATGCCTACGCCCATTTTTCAGCTGAACAAATTGCTATGCGTCTTTTCGGGTAGATCTGTAAATTGTGACACGCTTCCATCCATGTTGGCAACGGAAAACTCCAAGTCCTCGCTTGTGATCATATCCCAATATTTGTAGACCATCATGATAGCAAAAAGATTGCACAAGGAGCCAAAGAAGATACCATCGACGTAGTGGGTGAGTCTGCTGCAAATCTCGTTGTTGAACACGTAGACCAAGATCTGACCGACAATGAAGAAAAATGAGAAAAGCATAATAGCACCCAAGTTCCAATAAGACATGAGCGCGAACAATACCATACTGAGCTGAGAAATCACATACGCCACCAAGATGACAGCATTTAAGATGTACGTGACCACGAACACGCCCGTAGTGTCGCTGTTGGATAAAGAGCCCCACGACTTAAAAGTGGCCAACGAAAGAATAAAGTTGATGACAAACCAGGCAATGCAGACACTCCATAAACCTAGCCTAGAGAGCCTGGAGCCATCCTCCCAAAGCTCGAAGCAAAGGATTCCGTTGTACAAAAGACAGATGCAAACGGCAGAGACGAGGCCCAACTGTAGTGACACAAAATAAGGATAGCTTTCAGATCCCGGTGGAGACACTCCGCAGTCAACCACTAGCGACGATATGGTCAACGCCATATAAAGGTAAAAGAAACTCAACATCTCTGACCTTCCTATAGCAGTGTACTTGGTTCGAACGTTGAAAATGATGATAAGCAAGATGATGAGCGATCCAATGTGAATAAACGCGTTTCCGATTTGAAATATCATTGTGTTGGCCAATTCAACAGGTCTGGAGTAGCATTCTGCCACGATACCCTTGCTGAAGTAAAGCAGGCCGTGGTCCGCCAACGGGGCGACCACAGAGCAGAGAGGAAGTCCTGTCTTTGCGCAGATGGCCTCAAAACTTCCGAACCCCATGTGTCAGAACAATGTACTCGGTCTTGGGCAAAAGTAAGAAACGAAAGTGGTGGTATGGTGATGTAGAAAAAAACTTTCAGGTGTGGCAGGTGGGTCGTACGAAGATATTATGACACCCGCCTAGATGTGATGCCAAATTAGTAGGCGCTGATCTGGAAACAAATTCGCGGCCTCGCACGCAGGGGGCCAATTCTATTTTTACGAGCGCGAGTGGGTGGGCGCTCGTGCCAAGCCAAAAACATGAGAGCGCGTTCTAATCCAGTTTACAAAATAGAGCATAAATTGAATGCATTGATAATAAATAATAAAGTGGAAGGTGAAGAAAGTGGTCACGTGATGTCTGAAGGTAATGCGTGACAATTCAAAAGCTGAACTGGCATAACTCATGTCGCGTAAAAATTATGATACTACTAATTCAAGCTCTTCAAAGTCCTGCACGAGGAGCTTGGTAGTATGGTGGTGGAGGGTTTTCAAAGCAAGAGCTTATCGACTTTTTCGGGTTGAGATAATCGTCGTGGTTCGAAGTCTGAGAAGGGCCATCAAAACCCAACCTCATTTTGAGCTTCTCATTGATATGCTCAATATTGACGCGGTTCGTGGACTTCTTAATTCTTATATCCTGATCTTCTTGCGTCGCTGTTATAATAGGGTCGTTCCTTAGAGGCGATCCACAAATAGAATTTCCTGGCGCAATGTTGAAAAAAGAGCTCCCCAAACCGACTCCACCCACAAATGACGAGTTGCTGTTGAGAGGAGAAGGACAGCCATGGAGAGTAGCGCCCGATAAATGATCCATTTTTTGCTCGAATGAAGGATAGAGCAGGGACCTCGTAAGAGGGCGCAACTTGACGGGAGTAGGGTGCTCCATAGGTATACATTGTTTCTCGTGGACTGTTGACGTATCTGAGAAGCCATCGTTTGAATCGTGCTCGACACTGGCAGCCTCTTTTTGCCCATCAGGCAGTTTCCTCTGTTTGGTACTCTTTTCCATATCTAACGCGATTGGTGGTTTTTCCGTTGAGCAAGATACTTCTGTTTTGTTTGTGGCAATAGAGACTTTCTTACCCAATTTAAATATTCTTCTCTTAGCGCGCTTGACCTCACCACTGCCCGATCTCAAAGATTTTGTTTGAATGGTCGAGATTTCCTTCAATATACTGTTGACTTGCCTGAAATCATTGTTCACGAGGAGTTCAACAGGAATACCGTTGTTCTGTTTTGGCACCCCCTCTATTGGTGGTATACCAAGATTGGAGTATAAAGAATTTGTCAAACTTGGATAGTAATCCTTGTTGAACTTCTCCAAGCGATTTCTTTGAGCTGCATTTTTGATCTTAGGAACCTTTAACTCGAGAGTCTCGCGTGAATTGTATAATTTTGCAAGTTTCTTGAGATTGCTTGATGCGACGCTCTCAAGTTCCAAGACGTCGAGAGGACTGGTGGGAGGTTGATCTTTCAAATGATCCTTGATGTTGTTCAAAAAGTCGTTATTCTGAAAGGTTGATGTGTACTTTAAGGAGTATTTGTGGATCAATGTAGGTAGTGTTTCTCGGAACAAGTCTCTGATCTGAGTCTCGATTTGCGTTTGGAGGAAATTTGACAAAACCTGAACGGTGTCAAAAGTCGAACTTACCTTGATCGAGTCTAGTGGATCGTTTCTGAAAACAAGAGTAAGCCCTTTTGTCTGGGAAAACACAATGATACCAATTCCCGAGATTTTAATGTCGCTCAATTTCAAGTCCAAGGGAATGTTGAATGGCTCCGTGGATAATAAAAACTCCGGAGTGACGAAGACGTCCTCTGCTACTTCCCTTTCACGAGAGTTGTCACTGTGAATTTTCAACGGGTTTGCTTGCACCTGTGTATGAAGAGTCAAGTGAAAGTCGCCGTCGTAATTAATCTTGAAGATGCCTCTAAATCTGTCTTTGTCCAACTCGCCAATCTCCAAGATCTCGAATTCTGGCGCGATCTTCCCGAAATTCAAGTCTTTGATGGTAATATCTGAAGCAAGAATGTTGGGCCGTGTGCCGGAGTTCAACGCTCCTGTGAGAAGCTCCGTAGTCCAGTCACGCAACGCATCCGTCTCAAGCGTATCCCAATTGACGTTGAAAGACATGCTTGTATCGTTCGGGGTTTGTGTTTATTGTAAGCCAGGGTCTTGTAAGCCACGATTGATGTGCATTGGTTGAGATGATGCACACTATAGTGAAGATGGAAAACTCAAGTAGGATGTGACGCTGGCAAGTATAGAAGGACACAACAACGAGGAGAAATGAAAGATGCTGCTGCTCTCACTGATTGATGACAGAAAAATCTTTGAAATACACGCGTAAATTAGCGCCTTAGTGGTAAAGAAAGCAGCAGGATCAAAATATTTGTGAAGCTAACACTTGAAGCTCGTGTGATCGCGCGGGAGAACAAAAAAACCTTAACCCGGAAACAGGAAACCCCGGGACATTTGGTGCGAAAACGGTGCCAGACTGGAAACACTCGAGCGTCAGCAGGAACTCCAGTAAATCAAAACCAAGGTCCGAGAAATACGCGGCTTCCATCTTGAATGACTTTCATGCTCTTCTACTTTTGCTCGAATCGAAAACTTTACGATATACAGCAAAGGTCGTAGCATACGCTTCAAATATTTCGAGTAAGTCGCACACGTGAGACTATTATAATTACGTGATGCTGCTAATGAGCGCTTATAACTGGACACGTCCAATGAGGGAGATTGGACACACCAACTCATTCAGAGGATACGTCTAGAGCTGTCCATGCTTTTTTTGCTTGATACATCTAAATAGGGACTGGTGAGTAAGGTATCCCATTGTGAGGATTAACTTCTTATAGTCGATTAAAAAACCCAATTTGGACATATGGGGTTTTTTTTGGTCGTAGATAAATGGAAACTAAAATCAAACTTGTAACGATCACGTATTTAAAACACACAAAATTGCGATAGAAAAACAACAGCTAGCTTAAAGTAAAAGAAAAGCGTGATTCAAGAGCTAAATTGAATAACTCAAGATTCATGAAATAAATTTTGATCCCGAAGACGGTCTTCACTTCTGGAAACCCCTGCTCTTTGGCTCTCCTCGGGTGAGCGAGATGATGCTCGTCATGACCCGACTTGACACATCATTAAACTTCATTGGAGCTGAGCACACAAATTTGCTCGGCGGGCTAACATTCGCAAAGCGATTTTCCGCAGAGAAAGAATGGAGCTTCGATACTTTCGAATGATCGAAATACTTACCCCACCACCGATCGCCAGTGTAGATCACGTGATCCAGAGTTTGTAGTGAATGGACAAACAGCATGCGACATCGATAAGGTCCACAGGCACTAGCTTTGACTCAACCACTTCAAGAGATATGGCCAATGATCTGTTCTATTCTTTGACCGCACGCACACTGCAAGGAGGGGGCTTCAGCTTTGAGCTGCTACGAAACAGAGTTGTTCTCATCGTGAATGTCGCATCGCTTTGCGGGTTCACCCCACAATACAATGAGTTGCAGGCCATGTATCAAAAATTTCATAGGCAAGGATTTGAAATCTTGGCTTTTCCATGTAACCAATTTGGTGGCCAAGAACCTTATGATGACGCGATTATCCAAAAATACGTTCAATCACGCTTCAACGTCTCATTCCCTGTTTTTCCTAAGGTGCTTGTTAATGGTAGAAACGAGGACCCAGTATTTCGCTATTTGAAGCTGGAAGCAAAAGGCGCTTTGGGCTTTCGCGGAGTACGGTGGAATTTTGAGAAATTTATCATAGATCTGGAAGGCAATGTTGTGGCCAGATTTGATACGGTCACGCCCCCTAAGGACCTAGAACCAATCATCGCTGAACTTGTTCACGAAGGCATCAAAACAAAGTTTCGCTGATGCAGAAGACTACGCATGTTCTGTCCCGTATAGGCTTGCCTGTGAGTAGAAAAAAAAGTTACATATCGTATTTAAAATTTGAGTCAAGCTCTTGCACTTATCTGGTTCTCGTACGTTTCTTGAAGTCGACGTTGGCCGCATCCGGCTTTCTCTTTGCAACCCCATCTCTTCTGGGAGGGACCAGATCTGGATTGATCTCTTTGGTGATACACGAGAGCAAGGTGGTACATCTCCTGGACAACTCTGCCGGAGTTCTTGACTGCAAGAAAAAATCGAACCGAAGAAGAGGACTCAGTCTGATGGCATCTCGAATTCTCTCGAACAAGTCGGCTCGATCCAAACCAAAACGATACATCTGAACGATCAAGAAGCGATCTTCCTCTTCAGTAAATGTTTTCTTCGTTGTGGCTGCTGGAGGTTGCTTGAGAACAAGCTCCTGCAAGGGATACCGGTAAGTGGCTAGCTTTCTGCGTAGGCTTTCCTTCTGAAGCTTTAGTTTTGCAATCTTGTCTTCACCGTTTTCGATCTGACTTATGTATCTTTCGTATCCATCAATCTCCTCGTAGCGAGTCCAAAATGCTTTCGCGTACTCTCTTACCTCCTCAATAGACTTCTCCTCGAACTCTGCCGCGATGAGTGAGATGGCATTGCGCCCGTATTTCGCTGATAAAGAGACAAAGTGTGTGAAGTCTCGTCTGTTCCAATGTCCGAAACCCTGTGTCAAAAGTTCTTCCTTCAATTGTTTTTCTTCGTCTGTCAAAGCACGAGAATTGGTTATTTCCTCCTGCTCTAATCTTTGCTCTTCCTCACGTTCCGAAAGGGTTTTGGCAGTCCCACTCTTGAGAGGCACCTTATAATTGACTTGTTTTCTGTAGAAATTCTTCTCCATCTCGTGAAGTTCCAAGAGCTTGAGTGGAAGGAACTGATGATCGTATATAGTTAGCTGTTTTGGAGGTCTTGGGCCACTTTTCTGGGCCGGTTTGGACCCGGCGCTCATGACATCCTTGTAATACAGATCGATGGAATAGTTCTCTTTTCTCTCTCTCTTGGCAGGATTAATCCACCCATGCCCAATTGCCGTGATAGCAGTTGGCTCTTTTTTCTTGAAATTCTCACCATTCCATTCGTAAACGGAATCATCATTGGTGAAGTTTTGAAGCGCGTTCAAATCCAATTTCTCATACTTCTTGTTAAGTTCCTTTGTTTTTTTGTCCGATTCCGCAAGTAGCGCCTCAATATCGACATCACCTTCACTGTCATTGTCCTTTGAGTTGAAAATTTGTGCAGCACCAAACTGGATCATGTCGAGCAAATCATCTTTTGACCCAACACCATTCTGTTGAGCTCCAGAGTTAGCGCCCCCACTATTTCTACCTTGTTGGATCACGAGTTGGTCCAATCTCAATTTTTGAGTAGCTCTTTCTAAAACCTTCTCTTCAATGGCATTCTCGGTAATAAATCTGAAAACCTTTACTTGCTTAGTTTGACCAATTCTGTGAGCTCTGTCCATTGCTTGAAGATCAGCTTGAGGATTCCAGTCACTATCAAACAAGACAACGATGTCGGCTGAGGTCAAGTTAATACCCAATCCGCCTGCCCTGGTCGTCAACAAAAATACAAATTTGGACGAGCCAGGAGCATTGTATTCATCGATGGCTTGAACTCTATCGGCATGATCAGTCTGACCATCGATTCTGCAATACTCAAACGATCTGAACATACAGTAATCTTCCAAGATATCAAGCATTCGCGACATTTGTGAAAAAATCAAGACTCTCGAGCCTTCCTTTTGAAACTTCTTCAAAATTTTGTCAAGAATAATCATCTTCTTGGCATTGTACACCAAGTGCTCGTCGGTTGTGTAAGGAGGCCCAGGCTCGGCGCCTTCAAAGAGATATGGGTGATTGCAGCATTTCCTCAACTGCATGACAATGTTAAGCAAGCGAGTTTTTGACTCTTTCTTGCCGAGCGCCCCGTTCACAGCGTCTATATCCTTCTCCAACAATTTTTGGTACCATTTTCTCTGCATGTCAGTCATGGAGATATACACGTTCATCTCTTGCTTGGGCAAAAGCGATTTCTCCACGTCAGATTTGATACGACGTAGCAAGAAGGGTTTGAGCACCTTGTGTAACTGCTCAACAATCCCCTCTTCCTTTTCACTGGCAGATCTTTTTTCTTCCGGATTGAACCACAGGTCAAATGCGTCACTGTCACCGAACACATCAGGCAAGATAAAATTTAACAATGCCCACAATTCGTGTAAGTTGTTTTGCAAAGGTGTGCCAGTGATCAAAAGCCTGTTCTTCGAGTGAAACAAGCGAATGATTTGAGATAACAAAGACTCCTCGTTCTTGATTCTGTGTGCTTCATCAATAACAATATACTGCCAGTTAAACTTCCGGAAGTATGACTTTTCACGGATTACGATCTCGTATGACGCGATGACCACATCAAAATCACACGTCATCAACCTATTGGCGATAAGTTCTTGTCTTTCCTCCTTTGTGCCTTGTAACACTAAGATGCGCGCATCTGGCGTCCACTTCTGGAACTCTCTCGCCCAGTTGTCCAAGGTAGACTTGGGTGTGATCACGATATGCGGACCCTTAACGTTCTTGTGATATCTCAAATAGCCCAAAAAAGAGATTGTTTGCAAAGTTTTGCCAAGTCCCATTTCGTCGGCAAGGATACCAGACAAGTTATTCTGATATAGAGAGATCAACCAATTCAAGCCCTGGATTTGATAAGGACGGAGCTCGCCATGGACATAGCTGGGACTTTCAGTGAACTCAGTGATATCGCTGGACGTTTTGTCTGTCTTTAAGAGCTCAGCATCCTCCTCTTTTTCTGTCTTTCTCCTTCTATGTGATCCATTTGAGACAGGCTTCGTGTCATTGTGCAAGTGTTGCACCACCTCTGCAAAAACGGGGTCGTTTTTCGCTCTCGAGTCGATGAAGTGCTGGAACAAGTCTGTCAAGCCCAAAAGATATTTGAACTTTGACACAGTCTCGCCAACATCGATCTTCGGTTTTTTGTCGGGTGCAAAATAATGCTGTTTATCAGCAGCACTGATGCTCGAGGAGGCATCGGCCTCCAGCAATGTGCTCTCATCAGCACTCTAGAACGTTGTTAGTACTTCTTTCAAAAAACAAAGGGTGTCGATAGTCGACATACCTCCAGCGGCGAGTTCGTGTATCGCTCTTTGCTTAATTTGGTCTCGTGCAGCATTATATGTAGCGTGTTGATTCTTCTAAACCCTAAGCAATTCTTGTACAGGTTTCGGTGCTCAAATTCGGGGCTAAAGTGACAAGCGAAAGTGTAAAGGAAGGGAAGTCTCTTCGCAAAATTTTGTTCTAAAAAATTATATATGACAGTACCAAGATCGTCGCCGGTAGGCGTCGCAGCCACGCGCGCTCGGTCTCACCCGGATATATTCTTTCATTCGATCGAGCGAGCGGCGGACACGCGGCTGCTCAGAGTAAGCTAAAGCTTATAGACGCAACAAAAAGCTGCAAATTCCATGATATTATCTTAAGCAACGAAAGGCTTATTTTGAAGTAGTCTTGTATCAACATGGTTATCAAGAAGCTTTGGAGTTCTTACTCGGCATGCTTAGCATCGATCTCTTGTGTACACAGTTTAGAGTGCCACTCAACTGAAAAAAGCGCGTCACATGATGAAGGCTTGAGTGAAGCTGGGCCAGAACGGCCCGGAACATATCGTTGATGGGCTGCCTTGTTGCGATTATTACTTTAAGGGTATGCTGAATTTGCTTTCGGAATCTTCCCAGGCTTATTTGGAAAATGATTTGGATACTATGGCTAATATACATGAACCCAGACTTGAGAGATTCCTGGTCCCCGATCTTCACTCATGGGGCATTCGGAAAGAGACACACCCGGAGCCACAACCACAACGCAGCACCACTTTGAGCCGAAAGAAGCCTGTGGGCCCAAATCCTTTTCCTGAAGCAGATCATAGCTCAGAATACTCGAATCAAGTAAATCTTCCAAGTAAGCAGATGTTTTGGAAGTTTCACGTCTTTAGGTTTGGCCCTAATCTTTTTCTCACAACAAATCCAACATTAAGACATTTGCACTGTCGAAATGCACCGGGGTACTTTGTAAAAGTAACAGGAAATCATGTCAGGTACTCGATGGTGTTCGAAGATATTGGGTCCGGAGAACAGTGGGTGAAAGTGAACAAAGTTTCAGATAGCTTTGCACACCACTTTACATTCCAGGTGAAAAGGAAGCGATTTGTACGAAGAGGCCACGTGGAGCTTGTTTCCGAATGCGAAGAGGATTCTGACGCTACTGCTGCAAAGTCCATGGATAAACACCAAGTTGGCAAACCTCGGTTACCGGACGTGCTAGGAAAAAGTGACCGAGGCCGGGAAGATTGCCAAAACGGTATTTATTCCCATGTATTGCGACGTGCACCAATTCCGCAAAACCTCCTTCACATGCCCCCCTCTAGTCCAATGCTGAATTATTCGGGTTTCATGGTAGACGGAAAGGCGTGGAATGTTGGTTCTCTCCCGCGATATCGCGAGTCTCGTATGAAATCTCGAGAAACAAAGTTTATTGCCAAAAAACATGTGTACTTTCACCGATGTTTTGAAGACATCGAACGGTACTTCGAATGGGAAGTGCCGCCTGTCATGGGAGTATATAGGGAGTGCGAATCGTGTACAAGAAAGAGAGCAATGAGACAGCTCAACAGGATTCTGCGAGCTGGATCTGTCTCTGCTTTTCAAGAGCGGCATTTAAGCGAGACCGATCTTTCGCCTTATCCCGAGGTCTCTTCATACTATGAGTGCGGAGACGGGGTGTATTTCGACAAAATGCCATCCGATGACGAGCCGGACCATCGTCATAAGCTAGGCTGGGTAACGATCTACGAAGATGCGGACACATTGGCAGAGCCGGGAATGTTCGATTTGTCAGTAGCGTTGACGTTAGCTATCGGCTATGAGAGAAATCTTTCATATGGGGCGATCGATTAAGGAGTGCGTGCATCAATATTGCGAAATGCCTTGCGAAAGTGGTTTTCCTGCAGCAATCCCTCTGATTTCGGGCGAGCTGACATGAAAACGATTAAAACCTACAAAGTTTTGATATGGATCCAATTTCCTCCATCGAGATTTCAGGGAAGAAATTCACGATTGTGCACCAAATGCGATATCACTAATGCGCTTCATGCCGGCTATCTTCATGCGGCCGAGTTCCGTGCAGGTCCCACAGACGTGCCTGTGGCCGCGTGCACTCTGGCGTGAGCAAGCTAGATCTAGGCTAGGAATTACCTTGACACTTAATAGTTCCTTTGTAATTACCAATATACATTTCCGATGATCAGTGACGAGGAAGGCTTGAGCCCTGGCCGTCTATTCCCAGATGGCCAGTGTGCAAACTCCCGTCAGACTCTTCGTATCGCATTGAATCTCAAGACCCTTATTGATCAAGTGGTACCGACCGTTTTTCCCGAAAAGGATATCACCGATTCCCATTCGCCGGTGTTGAACAGAAAAGTCGTTGACTTGACGTACCGTGCTGCTGGCGGAGCAGGTGATGGAAAGCAAGGAACTTCTTCATATAAATATCGTTCCTGCTTGGTGTTTTGCTTATTGAAGGTGACCGGGTGGTACTGGCAGCAGGCAGATTATGAGTTATCCGACAACAAACTTTATTCCTTGAGAGCGGTTGCCGCCCAGACCTTGGCTTCCATTATCATTGAAGAGGCAAAAGACGACGAGTTCCTTTTCTTGGCCGTACTTTGTCACAGATACCTGATGCATGTTTGCGAAGAGGACACCATTCCCGTTAATGCTTTGGAACTCGCAGTGGATATGCACTCCACGATCGTCATTGGGTCTTCTGGGTATCAGAGATGCATCAAATGGCTTTGGCGTGGTTGGATTGTGCAATCTTCCGAGGATCCTCATTCATACGTGCTCTATAAGGGGGTGGCATCATCAAAAATTAGAACTCATTTTGACCCCGAACGTATAAAGACGCCTGCTTATCAAAACAAGTTGGAGATTTTTTTCAGTTTCTTTTACTTGGCACTCTACACCATAATTCTCGACACAAATCAAGTCCAAACAACACCTGTTGATATGTTTGAAAGCCTTTTTTATGTTTCTACCTTGGGGGCTGTACTAGATGAAATGGTGAAGCTTTATCACGTGGGACGCAACTACATGGGGTTCTGGAATGTGTTCAACGACACTATGTATGGCATTATCACCGTGGCAATCGGCTTCCGTTTCGCGTCGTTGTCAAGCCAAGGTGATGTGAAGGACCATTACGATGAAACGAGTTTTCGTATCTTGTCGTGTGCGGCGCCATTGATGTGGTCTCGGCTTTTGTTGTATTTGGACGCACAGAAATTTGTTGGTGCCATGCTCGTTGTGATCAAAACAATGATGAAAGAATCCCTTTTATTCTTTGTTTTGTTTGCTGTTGTTGTCCTTGGTTTCTTGCAAGGATTTTTGGGATTGGACGCCTCCGACGGTAAGTCACAGGCCACAAAAAAATCTTGGTATCTTTGATCAATGCTGTTATCGGAGAAGCCGGTTTGAAAGATGTACAGGACCTTGTTCCCCCTTATGCCTCCGTGTTGTACTACATCTACTCATTTGTTCTCACTGTCATATTGATGAACATCCTCATTGCGCTCTACTCTACGTCCTATGCTGCTATTGTTGAGAACGCCACGGACGAGTATTTTGCCTTGGTGGCGCAAAAGACATTGAGGTATATCCGGGCGCCAGACTCCAATTTGTATGTTCCCCCTTTCAATCTTGTCGAGATGTGCTTCACGCCACTTTCTTACACACTTACAGCGAGAAGTTACAAGATGTTGAATCACTATGTGATGCTTCTCATTTATTCACCAATGTTGGCATATATTACGATCGATGAGCTTTCCCAAGCGAGAAGAATTCAGTACAATAGATTCAAGGGGTTTCCAGATGATGCGAATGAAGTCAACACTGAGTGGAACTTGACAGATGGCTTTGACGATGACCAAAATGGCTCCGGGTGGGAGGGTATCAGAAATCGTTCCATGGAGATAAATCAGGTTGTGCAAGATCAGAGGGCGGCAGAGGCGGAGGACCCGGAGTTTTCGATCGACCTTCACAAGTTTAACAGGGATATTCAAAAGCTGGTGCAGCCGGTGATGAAAGCCAGTGAAATGGGAATCAAATGGGAGCTTTTCGACCTTTACAAGAAAATCGATCAGCTTACAGAATTAGTCAATGTCGTTGTTGAAGATAACAAAGCGCTCAAGGAAAAGGCGGCCGAGAATTCCGGAAGGAAGTAATGGAATGACATTGCTTATTCATGTTCTTTTTGTACACATTTTCTAAGATTACCATGCCAGATGAATTGCAAAGTTTACCGGAATTGGCTTTCCCCCGTTGGCTGCTCGCGTGTTTCTATGCATGGACGCGAGGGGCGAGCTATTTGGGATATGTGGGGCATGAATTGCGACGGGGTATCTAGTGTGTTGCAAATCCCAAATCTGAAACATGAGAAAATGTTCTCCATAGGCTTGCCGTGAAGCTGCCGGAGACATATTCCTTGAGTAATTTACAGAGCACCAAAGCAATTGCCCGTCGTAACCACTCTGATCGTGTGTCGGTGCGTGGTTCTGTGCCGCACTACCACAAACCGCCAGCGTCTCACTCACTCGGCTACAGGGCCAGACATCCCTACCTCCGCATACACCGGTGAGAAGTTCACACGAGAAAAGCTTTTGTAGTACGTCATAATTAACTTCAACGTGAAGACGACCAATATCCTCTCATACACAGCGTGACACAATTCCCCCAAACATAACACGGTTTCAACTTAGTCCGTGTCGCTGCCACAAGAAGATTATTCCCACTTGCGCAAAATTTTATATACGCTGGAGAATGCCATGGAGGAGCATATCGACGGTAAACATTTGATCGCAGGCACGAATTGCTATTTTAACTACGGGGAGGATGGAGAGAAACGGCAGGCACAGCTGAGCGGCTTGCCGCCGCGTCTGGCCCCACAGCTCACCGGCACTCACAGCAGGATGTCTGCTAAGAAGAAGAAGAAGAAGAGAAAAAATAGCGGCAAGTGTGCTGGTGAGGCCGTTTCCACTGGCTCTGGTGAGGCCGACGATGGTACCGCTGGCAAACCAAAGTTCACTGTTGGCGACGTCACGTTTGTGGACCCCGATGCTGAGTATCCCGAGTCCAGAGTCATAAAAGTAGGCCCAAACGGGGACCTTATAGTGGAAAGTCTCGAAGATGAATTTCCGCGCGAAGACGAGACCATTACCACAACGAAAATGGTGCCACCTGTCCCGACGATCCCGGCTAAACTAGCCCACAAGATCCTCGGCTTTGACAAGGAGCAGCGTGCATTTTGGGACGGTATGTCCACAGAGGCGCAAAAGCAGATGTTCACAATCGATGCCGATGCGATCACCGAAAGCATGCGGCAGCAGCAAAAAGAGCTTGCGTCGCGTAATATCCAGGCCGATAGCGGTTCCAGCCACGACCACCTGTGGACGCAAAATTCGAAGTGCTACTGTTCGCAATGTGAACGCAACGACTTGCACATAGTCAACATAATTGATGAAGGCTTTGACAATTACATGGAGGAACTTTTAGAGGGCTTATGGGAACAGTTTGAGCTACAGTATCACGATCTCAAGCCCGAATCAAAGTTTATCGATGTCGCCTCTGCCGAAAATGTGCTTCACGACAAGTATATTGAGGCTCAGAATGTCCAGCGATTTGCCGAAATAAAAGGGATCCAGACTGCAGGTGCCAACGCTGGGGAAATGTTCTCCACCGTGCGAAATATGGAGCTTTTCTATTACATGGAACACATTCTCATTCCCATGATGGAGAGAGAATTCACGAATCTCAAAAATACGACAGAGTTAACAAGCGAAGAGAAACGTGGCCAAGTCGATACTCTCAGCTGTGTGCACCAGATCCTACGCTTGATACAAAGCATGAATGATCGCACTCGTTTGCTTCGGATATCAAAGGGTGTGGGTGTCAAGCCGTTGAGCCCCAAAGAGTTTCAAAGAATGGTTGTTTCGGACAATTTGATTGATTGTCTTCATAGCTTTTTGAAAGAAGGGTTGCCTGGGATACCAAAGGCTATTGAGTTTGTCAAGATCTTGTCCAGTATCGGCAGTGCTAAAGAGCGTCATTTCCCCGATGTCACGGAGCAAATGTCCAAGTTTGCTGATATGTTTCAAAATAACAACGGGAAGTCTTTTGTTGATGTCGTGGCAAAGTTGAAAGCCTCTGAGGAATCGATGCATGACGAAGAAAAAGAAGAACCCGAGCTCGACCATCATGCGCTCAAAAATCCGTTTAGTCATTGTAAATGCGATTTTCACAACCAGTTGTCAAAACAGTTTGAGTCTGCTCGTTCCGAGGTCATGAACGAAGAATTAGACTCTCATGAATTGGAATATGACGAAGACGACTATGAAAAAGAGCACGATTGCGAAAAGAAACATGATCACGACCACGACCACGACCACGATGAAGATGAATATGACGATCCCCTAGATGACCCAGAAACTGACGAGGAGGAGGCAGAGGAGAGGCGATTCAAGGAATTACGCGGTTTTTTCTTCATGGAGGCTCGTAAGATCATCGTCAGGAGGTTCCAAGACTCCTACAAGAAGCGCGTATCTGAAGACCGCACCAAAAAATTTATTGAAGAGCTCGAGGCTGAGGAGAATGCCAAGAAGGAGAGGGAGCTCAAAAAGTTGCAACAACGGGAAAAGCAGAAGGAGAAGAAGCGTTTGCAACAGCTCGAGAAAGAGGAGAAACGCAAACAGAAAGAAGCAGAGGAGCTTGAAAAGGCAGCTCTTGTCAAGAAGAAGCGAGATGATTTACGAGCTGAACAAATGCGTCGTGAGGATGAGCTTAAACTAAAGAAGGAGAAGGAGAAAATGAAGAAAATCGAAGCACTCAAATTGAAGGAGCAGTTGGAGCTCAAAAGAAAAGAGGAGTTGATGGAAAGACAAAGACAAATCGAGCAAGAAGAGAAGGAGAAGCAGGAGATGCGGGCGCAGAAAGAGAAGCAGGAGCAAGAAGAAAGAGAACAACAGAGAAGGTTGCAGGAGCAAATAGAGAAGCAAGAGCTCAAGGAAAGGCAAAACCGCGAAGCGAAGAAAGAGCTCGAAGAAAGACAAGAACGTGAGACCAAGCGATTGCTAAAAAATAAGCAAAAACTAAGGAATGAGAACGAGCAGCAAGAGGGGCAAAGCCGTATTGAAAGCAAAGACAAAGCACTGAAAAATGTGCCTGCTACCCAGTCACCATTCAAAGATGAACTGACTGATTCTCAGCCGACCCCATGCAATAAAAAGAAGGTCTCCGAAAAGATTAAAGCTCACGACAAGTTGAAGACACTTGGAAAGGAGGAAAACCTTCAAGAAAATCTGAAGCCACTTGAGAAGAAAAAGCTGAGTGATACGTTTTCGTCTGCAGTGCCCGAAGCTTTCATTGAAGCAATTGCAACTAAAGCACCATTGGAATCACAAAAACATATTGAAACTAAGTCTCAAAATGTCATCTCGCCGCTAAAACCTTCAGAAAATCAGAGCCAGGAGCTCGATGCGAATGCCTCATTTTTGGCCCCTAAAAATCATTTGCTAGAGCAGCTCTATCATGCACGCCCTAGAACAGTTTCGACCACCTCAGGGGATTCACTCGACTTTTTCAACGATCAAATCACTGCTTCCAGAATGGGTACCGGATACTCGCCCTCAAAGAATGCGGCGCTAGTATATCAACCAGATCCGTGGAATTTGAGCAAAGCGAATACGTTTCAGGGTGAGTCTGTTATCTCACCAAAATTAGAAAGGCCTCAATTCTTGAATGGCGCGGCAGGATCTGCCAATACCTGGAGTTTGAAGAACACACAAGATGTCTTTAGTCAACAGTCAGTTTCATCTCCATTGATGTCTACTATTCCACCCTCCACCGTATGGAGCCCAAATTACGCGTCGAGAGGAAATTCTATTTGGGGCACATCCGCTTTGGTGCACGCAGAGCAGCAAACCCCAAGTCTTTGGGGGCCGCATGCTTTGCAAAGTGACGCTCTCAATTCGGCAACTCCTGTGAAAAACAATAAGGAAGTCATTCAATCTGCTGCTTTCAAGGCGATACAAGATGTTCGGGGTAAAAAAGACGTCAGTGGAGGAGTATCTTCGGCTATGAGCATTTTTCAGGCGGCAAAAATCTTTTTGAACGACCCAGCCTTGAAAATGTCTGAGTTTCTTCAAGCTTTGCATTCAAGTGCGAAATATCACTTCGATATCATATACGACGACTTCGGTAGCGTTACTGATATTCAAGCTACTATTCAACCAGAACCCATTTTCGGGACGTCCTCCAAAGCAAATCGCTCGCCCTCGCCGCAGCAGACAAATGTACCTCATTTGTTCCATGCGCAGCCTCCATTTTCTCAACCAGATCATGGACCGAAGTTTTTGGCATTCGCACAAAATCCGTTACCTATTAGTCAACCTCTTGGTCAACCTGCGTATCAAACAGGTATGGGCCAAGATCCTTTCCAGCTCCCAAATGGAGCATTTCAACCGTCTATGCCGGTCAACACACAGTTCTCACTGACGCCAGGACTTCCTGGCCAACATATACATGGCCCGGAGAACCCTTCTTTCCAGCTGAAGTCCATTGATGCATCCAGTGAAAACGTGAGTCAGTTTGACTCAAAAATCTCGGAGACGATGCAGGGATCATTGAGTCAGCTTGGAATCCCACAAGTGAGAAACACTATTTGGTGAGAAGTACTTCAATGTCCACTGCGATTTATGTCTGCTTTACAGTGTATCTTATGTTAAAAACTCAAATTCAAGAACAAGTACTCTAGCGCTTTGCTAGTATCTTTCGAAAACGACTGATGTTGATGATACTATTAGTAAAATTTAGTCTTTCTACAAAGGCAAATGTGGTGGTACCACCATTGCTAGTGCCATCTGGTATGTAACACTCAAAAACCGTAGAACTGCCCTATCTAATGCTGACTGCTAAAAATGGGCAATTTTGGCTTTTGGCTTGGGCGCTATCATTTAGTCAGGTGATGGGTCGTCCCACCTAAAACCCCGTCGCACCGCGCATCAAGTGTTAGAATGATATAGCTCTACAAACGGCTCGGACCCGTCATAGTCGTAATTGGACTATTCAAATCCACAAACCAGCTTCATTCCTAGGGGCAACAGTACATATACTTGATTGAGTCATTTGAGAAATTACGTGATTATCCGTAGAAACCATTTCAAACCCTCTGGCATCGATAGTATAAAAGCAGCCCTGGGGACTCGAACCCATTGTCGATCCATCACATAAAAGCATTGTCAGACAACAATCCAATTCTTTGCCCTTTCAAACTATTTTTCAATCAAATACCAAAATGCAGGACGCCACCCGAAGAAAACTAGTCATTGTGGGCGACGGAGGGTGTGGGAAAACATCCCTTCTCTATGTGTTCACACTAGGGGAGTTTCCTACGCAATACCACCCTACAGTGTTTGAAAACTACGTTACCGATTGCCGAATCGATGGTAAGCCCGTGCAATTAGCGCTTTGGGACACGGCGGGCCAGGAAGAGTACGAGAGACTACGGCCGTTGAGTTATCATAACTCTCACGTTATATTGATCGGCTTCACCGTGGACGTGCCAGACTCGCTCGAAATGGCCCGTACTAAATGGGTCGAGGAAGTGAAACGAAGTTGCCCCGATACGCCATACATTTTGATTGGTTTGAAAAAAGATTTACGCATAAGCATGAAGGACCGTACGCGATTTGTCCAAGCAGACATGGGGGAGGCGGTTGCGAAGGAGATTGGGGCGAAGCGCTACATGGAAAGCTCGGCACTAACGGGCGAAGGTGTCGACGATATTTTCGAAGTGGCCACGCGCTTGAGTCTAGTCCATGGAGACGCTCCCAAGCTGTCCTGTTGCACTATTCTATGATTGGCAAAAAAAAAACACAAGTTCACAAGCCAAGGGCAGATATTGTGCAAATTGCCGGGCCTATGCCGCCCGTGAGACATCATTTTAGTAGTGCTGCCGGTTAGTATTTCAAGGGAACCTTCATGGTAGCGGGGGCGCGACTGTAAAAACTCGCCGGAACTCTACGCTTCAGATCAGGATACGAAAGCCCCCCATAATGTTGCCCACACAAACCTGAGTTTTCAAATCGATGATCCTGTCTTTTTATTGCAAAATGAATTGCTCAATTTTGCAACGCAGTCGAGAACGGCCTGCTATTGTCTCACTTGCTCCTATGTCTCAGGTTGCGATCAAGGTCTGAGACAGTGTTGTTGAGTACATTTTACCTAATGATATATTAAGATGACATCTTTTTTTTTTTTTTTTTTTTTT
>JAKTUB010000314.1:0-17821 GCA_030556465.1 Metschnikowia picachoensis | reverse complement strand
TTATAACCCGTTGGATGCCCGGCAAATCTTGTAGAGAATGGCGAGTTTTCGTTTTTGGAAGAAACACATTGATGTGTGTAGCTGGCTTGTAAAATTCTGGGGTGGTCTGTAAGGAGTAATACATCGCTGTCATTGAAGGGTGCACTAGCAACTATTGGCGGCGCTGCTATGCCCGAAGAAACACTGCCCCGATCTAAAAGCCTTGTAATGATTGACCTCCCAGATCTACTACATGACGTGATTTATCTCGATAAGGTGATATATTATGACTAATTGATATGATGGCTGCCATTAATAACTTAAATTAGGCATAATATAGTAATACTACCACGCTATTGTTACAATAAATTTTGCGCACTTAACTATTTTTTGGTCTGAGACAACAAGCTTGCGCTTCGTATTTCTGCATAGATCGATGGTGACGGCAACAATCTCGCAAAATTTCTGTGCGAGACACTGCTTGTGAGCCCCACATGACGTTTTTATACAGCACTCACTTATAGTTGCTACTATAGTGCATGGGCGAGAGAAGTATAAATAGCGTGGCTGGTTCCATGAGATTTGTGCATTGCAAAAAATTTCTTTGCATCAATCAATACTTCAACTTTCTAAATCCACTCAATCACAGCAATGGCTAACGAATCTATAATGAACCCAGAGCTCGGTCCTCTCCCAACCAAGGCCCCTAAGACCGGTAAGACCATTCAGGAACTTTTCTCTTTGAAGGGTAAAGTTGCCTCGATAACCGGCTCTTCGGGCGGTATCGGCTGGGCCATTGCCGAAGCCTACGCTCAGGCCGGAGCCGATGTCGCTATTTGGTACAACTCCAAGCCTGCGGAGGAAAAAGCTGCTTACTTGGAGAAGACTTACGGCGTCAAGTCCAAGGCTTACAAGTGTAATATTTCCAGCTACGAAGATGTTGAGAAGACGATTCTCGACATTGAGAAGACTTTCGGTGGCCTTGACATTTTTGTTGCCAATGCCGGTGTCCCATGGACGAGTGGAAAGACCGTTGAAGCTGAGGGGATTGAAGACTGGCACAAGGTCATCGACTTGGACTTGAGTGCTGTCTACTACTGCGCCAAGGTCGCTGGTAAAATTTTCAAGAAGAACGGCAAGGGTTCTTTCATCATTACTGCCTCCATGTCCGGCCACATTGTCAATGTTCCACAGATGCAGGCGCCATACAACGCCGCGAAGGCTGCTTGTATCCACCTTTCGAAGTCTCTCGCTGTGGAGTGGGCTAGTTTCGCCAGAGTCAACTCTGTGTCCCCAGGTTACATTCGCACTGAATTGTCCGAATTCGCTGACGGGGATATCAAGAGAAAGTGGCACACGTTGACCCCCTTGGGTAGAGAGGGTGAGGCCCACGAGTTGGTCGGTGCATATGTCTACTTGGCTTCTGATGCTTCCACCTATACCACTGGTACCGACATTTTGGTCGACGGTGGCTACACTCTGACATAAGCGCTAGATTTGGGATATTTATAGAGTCAAAAAAAATCGTTCGCTTGAGAGATCTGTTCTTGTATTGTTTGCTCTTATACGCACTAACGTTAGCAAAGGCACCATGGGCAAGTGGGATGAGCCAAGATTAGACGACTTGAGAACATGGCGGGGTGCTGGGAATTATTCAGCAGGATTAAAATCTTGAGTCTGTAATCTTAAACTGCAATCTACAAGGGTGCTTCTCTAAAGCAACGCTTGGTTTGAAACAAGACGGTGCCCTTTCTAATTTAATGTGAATGATGTAGTGCGCTCGATTGCATGCTAATCTCTCAGAAACTAACAAATGAGTTCGTACAAAATACAAAAAAAATCAAGATTAGTCAATAAATGAAAAGATTTTTTGGAATACAAGCGATTTTTTTCTCTTTCATCGTTTGTGATAATATAGTCAGACTTAGAGGGCAGCAAGTGTGACCTGCATATAACCACACG
Source organism: Metschnikowia picachoensis (assembly GCA_030556465.1). Lineage (NCBI taxonomy): Eukaryota > Fungi > Ascomycota > Pichiomycetes > Serinales > Metschnikowiaceae > Metschnikowia > Metschnikowia picachoensis. The sequence continues at coordinate 15,880 of JAKTUB010000314.1, read as the reverse complement.
TTTACCGATCGTGTACAGATCGCCAGTAAGCTCCCCTCTCGATATTCTAGTTCTAACTTAGTCTAAGATGGACGACGATCTAACTGCATCTCACTGGGATGACGTGCTTGTGACATCTAACACAAACCTTGCTGCCTCGAATATTGGACTGATTTTCAATTCCCTTAGCTTGGAAGATCCTCACAGAGACAACAAGGAGAGCGATAGCGGCGCAGAAATTGATGAGACAGACAGAGCAACAAACGACGAGGACGACAGCAATGTGGAGGGAGCACATGAATCGCAAATAACACATGCTCCCTCATACATCAGCAACTATGATTCACCGCAATCGCCGTTTCAGTCGTCTGAAGCCTTCAGTCAGTCTGAGTTGGACGAGCTCAGTGCCATCAAGCAGCAGGAGCGTGACAATCACAAATCTTCCTTGTTGATGGAACTAACAGATGGCGCAGACGGCTCTGAAGCTACCGAGGAGCATCGTTCCCCCTCGAAAATAACAGCTTCTGAGTCCCTATTCGAGGACAAAGGGTCTCCCCTCAAGATCCAACCTTTGAGGAAGTCTGCGTCTGCAACCCTAGAAAAATCGTCTTTGATCGATAATCTGGCCTTGCCAACGAAGATGAACCAACTCAAGAGCGGCCAGTTCCGTGCTCCGCGCGGCAGAAGGATTGCCTCCAAAACGGTTGTGAAACACCTTTCTGAAGGCCAACGAGACGACTTAGATCCGTTGAGAACACCTACTGAAAACCATGATCCGGCAGCCGATGAAAAGTCAAAACAAGCCAAAGAAGCACAGACCTTGTTCCATGCTGTTGACCGGCCGCTATATGATTTGCCCAAAACAAATGAGCCCGCCCATGGTGACGGACAAACTGTGGTCTCTTCGCCGCCAGATACTGACAAGAGTAAGACGGTGGAATTCAACTCTAATGATTTGATAATCACTTTGGGAGATCCCGTGAAGGTCGGCGATATCACCACGGCTCACATTGTCTACAGCATCAAGACTCAAAATAGGAATTCCAAGTCACCATTCTTTCCCCAGTCTGAGGGACCCATTGTGGTATCGCGAAGATATAAGGATTTCAGATGGATTCATCACCAGCTACAAAACAATCACCCAGGCAAGATTATCCCTCCGCCTCCTTCCAAGCAAACGTACATTGGACGGTTTAACGAGAACTTTGTTGAAAACAGAAGGCTTTTTCTAGAAAAAATGCTACACAAGACAAGTAAATCCCCTGCGCTCGCTAACGATGCTGACTTTGTGCTTTTCTTGACGAGCCAAAATTTTGCAGCTGAAGCAAGGGAGAGAGAGCAGTTAAGTGGATCTGGCGCGTCAGTTCAGGCAAGTGACGGAGATGATGAGGGAGACAAGACGGGCTCGATTGTCACTGGGACCAGTCCAGGTGGATTTATGAGCTCTTTGTTCTCAATGACTGTCAAATATCCGGAACCAGATGACTTTTTTACGCGGAAAAAGGAGTACATTGAGGACCTCGAGCATAACTTGAAAACGTTCTACAAATCCTTGGAACTAATTGCGACCCAAAGGATCGAGATTGCCTCCGTTGTTGAGGAGATCTCCAATATAGTTGAAGAGATTGCTGACCTTGAAATGCTGAAGAATACTTCCGAGCTTTTGTCGGCATTTGCCGAGGTGCATTCCAAACTCAAGGAGAACCTCGACCGCGTTAATTTGCAGGATCAGTTGACGTTGGGGTTCACAATCGAAGAATACCTTCGGATCATAGGATCCGTCAAATACACATTTGAGACAAGGTCCAAAATTTATCAGCTCTATCAATCATACAGGCAAGATTTGATCAAGAAACAGGAGTCCTTGGACAGGCTCAACTCGAGATATAAATCGTCAGTTGACAAGATCAGTCAGGTGACTTTTGAGGTCGACAAGTTAAAGCAAAAGGCTGCACACTACGAAGAAAGCTTCAAGAACGTCAGTGAAACGATCAAGTCTGAGCTTAATACTTTCGAAATGGAAAAAATTCAGGATTTCAGAAATAGTGTGGAGATCTTTATTGAAAGCTCTATTGAGTCTCAGAAAGAAGCTATAGAGCTCTGGGAGACATTTTACGAGAGACAAAACTTGGCTCAGGTATAAATCTCACAAGGTACTATTGGGTTTCACTTTTTCACCTTGAGTTGATTTTGTTCGACACGTATCGAAAGAAAGGCAAATTCGCAAAATCCCAGGGTAAGTCGCGTGCGAATGATCTTGCAGGATTAGTCACAATGAAAAGTTGACTCACAAGTTGAGAAACTTTGGGTAAATAAAATCATCACACACATCACAAATAAAGTCTTTTTCTCGCGTCAAATAACTGAAATGAGCGGCCAAGTTTATTTGAACCCCTCACGCTTGTCCATACTATCTATCCCCAGAGACAAAGTGTGGCTCTTCTCATCGGCAATTTTGAAACTACTACATCAAGAAGCGCAGCAAACGCCGCAATCCTCTTTCAAGCCACAAGTTGATTTCAATGGGAATTCGTCTGATGAACTGCTGGATCAAGAGTCAGACTGCTCAAGTGTCAGCTCATCATATGACAGCGATGATATAAACAAGTCGGCTGCCAGTGGTCTATCAGACATGTCAATTTCGAAACGAAACGCACTCAAAAGGAATATCTCCCGAACTGATAATTCGAGTAAAGGCGGGCCTGCCGAATCATCGTCCGATAGTTTGACTGAGCTTTCGAATGAAGCAAACTTTACGGAGTCTCTGCTGATTGCTGATGAAGATCATCATTTTTTCCATATTGCGTATACTCCAAGTGAGTGTACGATAATCGCCCCATCACACACCATCTCAGCGCTTTTTGATGAGCTGCTTCTGATTTGCCAGCAGCTCGGATATGAAGATGTGATTTTGCTCGAGAAATCATACTTGAATCTTCAAGTTGACAGCGAGGGTGAATACAACAACTCCGCGAAGATATTAGAGCTTACCAAACCACTATCCCAGCACAACATTTCGCTTTTCTTTCTCTCGACGCATTTCACAAATATAGTGCTTATCCCATATGACCTTCAGGACAAAGTGATTGAAATTTTGACCGAAAACGACTTCGTTTTCTCGGATATCTCGAACAGTTATATTCTGCATAAGAATTTTTCGTACTCAGCTGAGAATCTTGGGATTTTTCGCTTACAAGATTCAGCAAATTCACAAGAGACTGGGTTCATAAAGAGTCTCGCGGGTGCTAACATAACTCCGCGCATACATCGCAAAGCGAAGTTATTGCTAACTGGGGCTCGTCCGGGGGAGGTCAAACAGAGCATCCTGAAGGCCTCTCAGACTATCGCTGCTAGTGCTGTTCCCGATTATTTCGCTATCACCAGATCGTCTTTCAGTGAAATATCGTTGATTCTTCCTGGCTCTTCGAGGCAAAGGGCTCGTATGGGGTTTGACTTCCGCAGCATCATTGGGTCTGCTCTGGATGTCATAATCCCAGTCGCTGTAGACTTATCCAAATTGCCCATCGACTCTGCTGGAATCGTGGCAGGCCTCGCCAGCAGTTTGTGGGATAGCGTTAGGTCGATTGAAGAGCCCTCTATGGAGAGATTCGACATGAACTACCTTTCTATGGCAAGATCTGCTGTTGTATTGATCCCTCAAGAAAACTTAGCAGTTGTCACTCAAATGATGCGGGATATGAAGTTGCAACTCAGAAAAAATACCGAGCTGGAAAAGAACCCCCGTCCAACTTGATATCCAATCAAACTACAAGCCGAGATTTCATGTTTGTGTTTTTGACTTACATAGTGTAAATAGATACTGCCACACCGAGCTCAGCTAAATTCGACCTAGTTCTTTCTGCCCTTCTTCTTAGACTTGACGCTGGTGCTCCAGCCATCGTCGTCAACAGCAGGGACCTTATCAGCGCTCGAAATAATGGCACTAGACCAGGATTCTGGTGCCGAAGGCCCCACCTGTTTTTCCACCTGTTGTCTTCTCTTCAAAAACTCCTGAGCAAATCTTCTTCCGTCCATAGTGGCAGAGGAGCTATAAATTGTTTCCGAAATCAATTGCGCCGACTCGCCGTGCAGAGGTAACGTCGTAAAGACCTCAAGAAGATCATTCTTCGAGACAGAAGGATACAAGTTGGTCATAGCAGATCGCGCCCAGACCAAGAAGTCTTCCTTGATGGCTTGAGTGTTGACCGAAGTGGTAGGCACAATCCCGGATGAGGCATTGCGCAAGACCTGAGGGTTAATAGCGCCAGAAAGAGCAGAGTATGAAATTCTAGACAGGGAAGCCGTAGGTGCTAGTTTCTTTGCGGCAGGCTTTTTGGATGTGACCGTGGTCCATGCACCGCCATCTTCCTTCACAGGGGTGCTCGCCAAAGCACTAGCCAAAGAAACCTTCGAGGCTGAAGAGACATTGAACTTAGCAGCTCTCGATTTGGCAGCCTCCGCCTCTTCCTCTCTCTGAATCTCGGCCAAGGTCTTTTTGGCCGCCAAAGGCTGCGAAGATTTAGCCCAATTGAAAGTGACCTTCTCAGGCGTTTTTTCCTCCAATTTGGATGCAGCAAGGGCGCTGGCCAATGCGATCTCTTGTCTCATTTCTGCCTTCAATTGTTTTTCTCTTTGCAAACGTTCCGCCTCCAACTCCTGGATTTGCTTCAAGGTGAGGGGTGGGGCATCATTCGTGGCTTTGGCCTTGGCCCATGGAGCAGCAGCAGGCTGGGATGCCTTTTCTTCCTCTTTGACTAAGGACTGTGGCTCCTCTGGCTGTGGCTGGTCATCGCTTGGAACAGAAGTCTCACCGATGACAGAGTTATGCTGAGCATCTAACGAGATCTGGGCTTGATCAATTTCTGGGCTGGCCTCCTCGGTCTTAGTAGAGTCAGCGAATGATTCAAGCTTTGCGGTCAAATCGGCGGACGGCTGCAGCCTAAACTGAACATTACTGGAGCTGAAGTCAGCCAATAAATCGCTGGCCAAACCACGATTGTGGTCCTCGTCCCTCAAAATGCCACTCACCATCGAGCTATGCATGTCCAGTAACAAGTTATCCTCTACTTTGTCGGTCGAATCAGTGGCCAACGTGGACTGCGGGACGAACGGCGAGCTTACACGCGACATAGTCTGCACACGGTTGACCCAAGGAGATATCGAGCCCGATTGTCCCAAGGATGACTGGCCTAGCTGTGTCTGACCAATACCCAAGGGAACCGGGGCGGTCGTGGCCGTGGGTGTCGATGGTAGGCTGTTCTGCAACGAGTTGTCCATGCCCCAGCCGCTGTTCGATCTCGACAACAGCGGCTGCTGCGACAGGATCTGTTGCTGGAGCAAAGACGGCATGTGCAACTGGCTAAAGCTGAGGTTCGGGTTCATCGAGTCCATTCCAAATTGGTTTCCCGCGGAGTACTGCGGGTTCATCAATGGATATTCAGACGGGCCCATAAAGTCAAACAACGGGTTAGCCGAGGGCGTGCGAATATTTGCTGCCCCCAAGCCGCCGTTCGACAAGAGTTGAGAGTATAAGTTCGAGCCGAACGCCAGCTGCTGGTGCTGATGCGGCGCGGTCATGGAGGGGCCTCCATTTTGAAACAGGCCGGCACCACCAAAGCCACCGTTGCTCTCGGCTGACACCGGAGGGTCCGCGATCTGGTGCTGAAATGCACCAGGCATGGAGAGCTGGGAAGACTCCGTTACAACACGAGGAAGCGGTACTTTGAACGGCTGAATAAAGGTCTGCACCGCTTCGCAAAAGTCCTTTAATGTCTGAAACCGCTTCTCCTCCTGTCTGCGAATCCGCAAGTCCAAGGACAAGTATCCATCTGTTAACCATTCCTGCATGATGTCTCCAGTGAAAGGGCCCTGCTCGTTGCCCGTCGGGTCGAGATATACCCATGAAATGTCCTCGGGTTGAAGCAAGACGGGCTCAGGTGCCACTGGAGCTGTCTCATGTCCAAACGAAGTCGACTTCGAGAGGTTAGGAGGGCCCCCAGGGTGGCGTTTCGGCGCAGCGAAACTTGCCTCTTGATCCGCTGGCAAAGACAGGTCATTATCAGCGTCAGTTTCGTCTCTCGGCGAGGACTCGTCGTCCGCTGAGCGTGAATGAGAAAAGTCCAAGTGGTAGATCGGCTGGGGCTGAGGAAGCTTGTAATTTTCGCTTGGCTTGAGAGCCACGTTAACGTCCGCAAAAATGTCGTCCTGATGATCATACCAGACGCTGAAAGCTTGCTTCATCGTGTACCTTTTGCCTTCATTATTCAAAGGGATACTAGCGATGTGCTCGGAGATGACATGGGTCCCATTCAGTTGACTGGGACTGGAATCAGGTTCCGTGCCATTGGGCTCTTTGCGTGGCCTGTGATTGTTAGTATGGAGTGTTGAAAGGTTTGGCTACACGCACGCTTTTCGTTTTCCCATGTGAGAAGAATAGCGATTTCAGATCGAGAGTTGCCTTGTGCAAAAGTGTTTTGCAACAAACTACAGCGAACTAACGTGTCGCCGTAAAGGGACATACCAAGACTGTTGAGGTGTTTCGAATTGCATTGAGGCGGTTTTTGGTGGAAAAAGATTTTCAAATTCGGTCTAGAACACAATGAGAACGATTTGTCGAAAATTTGTATTCGAAAACAGATGTTGGGGAGATTTTTTTTGCTTTTGTAGATGAAAAGTAAGAGACAATTTGGCGATGTGGAAAAATTCTACTGGTGCGCGACTACACGAGGAGTGCTTTCTTTGATTGAACAACGCCGCTGACGCGGCAGTGACAGCAAGGCAACACCTACACCTGAACGCAAAATTTCGATTTCCATTTGCAACATCTCTTTTTCATCGATTCAACTATGCTGTCTTACTATTTGCCGAGTAAGTATTGCTTAATTTTCTTGTGATTTTAGCCCAAAGACAAACTACTTCCTGCAAAGCTATGAATGGAGTGTATATGGGCGAGGTACAGCCACAACTTTCGACTATCATGCCCGATGATACCAATACTAATAGTGTAAAAGAATCTCCTCGTGTATCAAAAAATTTTGTTTGAATTGCCACCTTGTCAACCAGTCATTGAGGGTGTGGCATGCGGTACCAAAAATTCCAAACTAGGCAACCAATTGTGGAAAAGATCTAGCGAGCGAACGCCTTTATTCTTAGTTCTCCTAAAACAAACGCTGCTTACATGCCGAGTTTTCTCTCCATTTCCGAGTGGAAGTCCAGGACGTTTCTTCCGGACTCGAATCCTCCTTTGTACACGTCTTCCCAGTCGACAGTGGCATCTCTGTTCAAAAGTATGTCTCTGTGCATACTGTCGTTACCACCCAAGATTTGCGGCTTGAAGTCAGTGGCGTCGACAATGTTTAACTCCATTGTCCGCTTAATCGGTTCCCCAGCACCGAACACGCGCCTGTACATTTCCAACTTCGTTTCTTGCTGGGTGTCCTCCCAGTTCTGAATTCTGCCCTCAAGCGGATGACGTCCATTCAATTGAGACGCTATGCTCAAGGGGCCTTTCTGGGCTCTCAACGTGTCTTGTAATGCAGGGGTGTTCTCAGACACCTCGCCAAAGGTCGTGGTGCTCACCGACGATAAGTTCTTGTTTTCGGGTACTAATCTCAAAGACTTACGCGTTAGTATTGTGGGAATTACCATGATTGGCTAGTTTCTATTGGCAACATACCATGATCGTGTGTATATATATATGTATTATGTCGGTGGGGTTTTCCCTTCAGGCTAGAGATTAAAGATTGTACGAGTGGCGAGTCAGGCGGAAAACGCGCACGACCCGTGTGAGTGAGTGGCCCTGTCGGTCGGTATGTTTTGGTTTTAGCAGCCACTTGTGACATGGTGCACCCACGCTTTATCTATAAATCTTTTTTTTAGTTTGATGTAATCCTGTATTGTTTTACTTGTATGTCTTTCTGCCACTCGAAGAAGCTTCAAAGCTGCTCTTTGTAGTAATAAAAAGTTCTCTTCCATTAGCTTTGACGGCTTCGGTATACCCAGACAGCATCACATTCTGTCGACGGGCTCGTCAACCACATCGATCAATCTTTCATTCCGATGCGCCTGGTCCTTAAAAATCTTTGGAACCCATCCCCACTCTTCTGGTTGTAAGACTCCATTGAAGCATAGTGTGCCAAACACCAAGATAGAGAAACCAAGAAACTGAAGTAAGCGGAATGACTCCCAGCCGAGCGACATTGCCACGAACCATACTAAGAGTGTACGACAACTATCAATGGTAGATCTCAGTGTGGCAGATAAATGATGCGTCAAGGAAATTCCGCAAAAATTGAAGGCAGAAATGCACACCATTATGAGAAGTGAAGATCCCACAATGGCCCATGATGAGAACGTCTCGGAAAGCGCAACTTGCAAATTAAGCTTCGAATGAGCAAATTCACCAGAAGACTGGGATGCGCGTCCCACAAGGTGCAATATGATTAGAGTGAATAACAATATGATGACACCTGTGTATCCTTCCGTGTATACCAACTTTAAAGGTGTGAATGAATAATGGCTGAGAATTTTTTCCTCGACGACAAATTGGATTGCTTGAAGTGCAACCGCAAATATGATGAGCGACATTCCAATGAAAATTAACCCAGGGTCTTCTTTAGTGGTGGATCCGCTAGACCCACTATATCCCACAACGGCGATCCCCAACGTGACAAATATGAGCGCGATCCATTCGAGCTTTCTAATTTTGCGCTTCAAGAATAATACCGACATCACGGCCACAAAAAGAACAACAGCCCCCCTGGTCATTTGATAAATTGACACTGGCGTATACACTAAACCCACATTCATGAGCGAGGTGGCCAACATGTCGCACACGGAGGGAATTGCCAAAACAACACTTTCACGAAAGGAAGGCTCTTGGGCCTGGATCTGAGCATACTGAGAACGTTTGGTCCACGGCGCTCTATAGAGGCAATAGTATACGATGTATATGGCAGATTCGCCAATAAACATCTGAAGAGTTTGGATTCCAGGCTGTTCATAATGTCTATGCTTGGAAGGATCCGGATTATTGCAGTGGGCAATGCATTGATTATCTTGATATTTGGTCAAGAGCGAATTGAGGCACCCACAAAAAACTGTCCCCAAAACAATGGCGAATGTGAACGACATGTGATGTTGTGGCCGCAGACAAGTGTCACTGTGAAGCTATATTGGAATTCTGACAACCCTGGGCATATTAAATAAATGCGTTATCAGTGCGGCTTCAGGTAATCAGGGCCGCGTCACCGCGGGGCGCTTTGGAACCTGAAACCCGGACACGACTCGATGTTCCGCGTGCACATTGCACGTGACTAGGCACGAGCTCAAAGGCACATTTGGCTAGCCAAAGACAGCATCATAAAAGCGCCATTTGGGAATTCGAATCCAGTTCACAAAATAAATCTGACTTTCAGAAGAATAAGGCGTGACCGGTCGCAAATTTGGGCCATCGTCGACAAGCTGCAAGTACTTTCCAAATTAGGTAATATTGTGAGCCGCACGATGGTCATCGACGTTTTGCTAAACTATGGCCTCTAAGTCACCACCGGAGTCTAAAATGGCCTTTTGAAGATGCTTTCATATTGTTCCATATCTAAATATATATAAGGTCTAGTTTGAGACAAACTAAACATCCAAAGCAATTACACATTTGAATCAATTTTTGGCTTTGAACAGCTCACTTTGATCTAGAAACCGGTCTAAGCAATCGTCAATTGAGTTGAATATGATAATGTATTAAAGATTGATATCTCCTTAATACATGAATATCTTTCTCAAGCATTTTATACTTTTCAAGGACGACAAACAGTGGATTCTTCTCTCATTCGTTGAGCCGAAGTCAAGGGTTACCCGCACGCGGTCCGACATAGAAAGCGAAAGACAAAAAAATTTTCTCGCAGTCTGTATTACCCCCAACAAACAAACACACAATAAAAATGGCTTTTGGAGATTCAAGAGGCGGTTCTAGAGGCGGTGCCCGTGGCGGCAGAGGCGGATCCCGTGGTGGATTTGGTGGCGGAAGAGGTGGTGCCAGAGGTGGGTTTGGCGGTGGTCGTGGAGGCGCCAGGGGTGGTGCCCGCGGCGGTGCCAGGGGAGGTGCTCGCGGTGGTGCTCGCGGTGGCGCTAGAGGCGGCCGTGGAGGTGCTAGAGGCGGTGCTAGAGGTGGCGCCAAGGTTGTCATCGAGCCCCACAGACATGCTGGTGTATTCATTGCCAGAGGTAAGGAGGACTTGTTGGTCACGAGAAACATGGCCCCTGGTGAGTCTGTTTACGGTGAGAAGAGAATCTCGATTGATGAGCCTGCCAAGGAGGAGGGCGCTCCAGCCACCAAGATCGAGTATCGTGTGTGGAATCCGTTCAGATCCAAGTTGGCTGCCGGTATCATGGGTGGTATCGATGAGTTGGGTATTGCACCAGGGAAGAAGGTCTTGTACTTGGGTGCTGCCTCCGGTACCTCCGTGTCGCACGTCTCCGATGTTGTTGGTCCCGAAGGTATGGTATACGCCGTTGAGTTCTCGCACAGACCAGGCAGAGAATTGATCAGCATGGCCAAGAAGAGACCTAACGTTATTCCTATCATTGACGACGCTCGTCACCCACAGAAGTACCGTATGTTGATCGGCATGGTTGACGCTGTGTTTGCCGATGTTGCGCAGCCTGACCAGGCCCGTATCATTGCGTTGAACTCGCACTTGTTCTTGAAAGACCAAGGTTGCGTTGTCATCTCCATCAAGGCTAACTGTATCGACTCCACCGTTGATGCCGAGACTGTTTTCGCTAGAGAGGTGCAAAAATTGAGAGAGGAGAGAATTAAGCCTTTGGAGCAGTTGACTTTGGAGCCTTACGAGAGAGACCACTGTGTCGTCGTTGGCCGTTACATCAGAAGTGGCTTGAAGAAGTAAGCTTCAGGGCTTTTTCGCATTCTCCTCTTCTTGTATTCTACTTTTTATGTTTGCATTTGTATTTGCATAGGTTAAAATAAATTAACGATCAGTTTAAAACTTCAATCAGGTAATCTATGCGCATTGTGTATCAAAACATGCAAACTAATTCATCGACTACGGTTTCCCAATGCGACCTTCAAAGTACGTGGGAGGCGGCGCAAGAAAAATAAATATCACTGCCCCGTTTCGCCGCGCGAGACCCGTTGGAACTCCATCAGTTTGCATCCGCAGACGTCTGCTACTTAAGCGGTCGCGAAGTACTCCGTCTGTCGTGCATACTCTTTTACTACACCGGCCCTTCTTTATTGTGCTGACCACGTCTACAACAAACGTTTCTTCCCAACCTCTCACACAACCTTTCAACAAAACAGATTTTCAAGACCCTTTTTTTCGTTTTCTCTTTACTCATTTTTTAGTGGTAAAGATTGCGAACGCACAGAAAACGCAGTGTCCTTTGTTCACGCACTTGAGTGTACTAGGTGTGGGCGGATCAGCGGTGGATACATGAGTGAACGAACGCAAACTAAATCCCCTTCGCCGCCGGTGGTCGAGGTTGGCAGTGATGATGAATCCCTTACAATATCAAGCATCTCAGCCTCAACTGCTCTCCGACAGCCTAGTGTCATCAATGTCACTAGCGATATTTCGGAAGACGAGGAGGTTGAGATCGTGGCAGAGCATAACAATTTTCCAAATGGTGACGATGTTGAAATCACAGGCTACTCGCATTTGGACTCCCCTGTGTATGAAATAGAGTACCCAGGAGGCCCACCGAGCCGATCTATTTCAAGAGAAGCTCCTCCAGCACGACCGATTCCGCGCCACCGCTCTCGCAATGAGTCAGTCACACGCAATGTCAGGAGGCGACGAAATCCACCACACGACAGAAACTTTTATCAGGCGTCGTTTGCTTACGACTTTTCCGGCTCGCCATTGCTAAGTCATTATGATATACCGGCCATGCTAGCCGCCCATCAGCATCGGCTTCTACATATGCTTCACAGCCCAGAAGGCGAGGTTTCTGCGGCTATCATGGACAGAATCAGTCGTGCAGAGGAAAATACGCTTGATCGTAAGATCGAGTCTGAGAATAAGCATAACAAGAACGTTTTAGAGAAGAAAAAAGGTATTTCTTCTGCTGAGCTAGATGGGTACACAAACAATATTACTGAAAACGAGAATTTAATGTGTGAATTATGTGGGGTAGTTTTGGGGGAAGGAATTCCCGCCGACTTTGAGCCAGATTCAAAATATGACGATGCACTCGAGGAGCATGCTTCTGTCTCACAAGTCAAAGCGCCATGGTTCTGTATACGACAGTGCTTCAGTAGCGATAAGGACCTCTCGAAAAGAGTGTTTGCGGCCAAATGCGGACACGTATTTTGTGGTCGCTGTATGAAGAACATTGGAAATCGACTTTCGGCGAAAGGAGGAAAACAACTGAAAGCCATCACCATTCTAAATCCCAACATCTACGCGCCGCGGAAATGCCCGGCGAAAGAATGCGGGGTTGTGTTCAAGAAAAGCAAGTTCATGGAGCTTTTTTTGTAAGAGACAGATGTTTGCGCATGGATTATGTGATGTGTCGTGTTACTATTTGCATTCGGCAAGTTTCTTTCCTTCATGGTAACATGTATTGGTCATATATTTATATATTGCACGCAGAACTGAACTCAAAACGCCTCACTAATCGACTCTGGCCTCTGACAAGGTCAATGGCTTGATGTTGTTTGAGAAAATGGAAGATCCGCTCTTGAATCTGTTGATCTTCTTGAGCTTTTCTCTGACGACCATCACTGGAACGGAGGACTTCGTGACTAAATAATTGGACAATGAACCCAACAAAACACCTTTGATGGCGCTCAGGCCTTTAGAGCCGACCACGACGAGTGTCGGCTGTAAGTTATCTATGCATTCAAGAATTAAATGCCGAGGAATTGGATGATGTATAATCTCAATAACAATGTGGATTTGCAACTTTGTAAGCTTGAGCAAATTCAATACCTGTTGCTTGGCTCGATTTAACATCTTTAAGCGAGCACTCTCTCTCGCAGATTCATTCAGTGTGTTTCCCTTCAAGTGATGATTAGTGTCATTCTCTTCGATCACACACACAACAAATAGTACTGAGCCATCAACTAGAACTGTGCCTAAGCACCATTCGAGGGCAAAAATTGATTCTGGGCTGAAATCCATGCAGAGCAAAAACATTTTGGGTTTGAATTGAGGATTGATAAGCTGGAAGAAGTTGCCCCTGGTTATCGTCTGAATGACCCGAGATTGTGAAATGTTGGAGTCAACTTCACCTTCTTTGATAGTCTCATTGAGCTGGAATGCAAATTCGGAGTCCAACTTGTCCTCCACCGCCGAAGTATATGGTATCATAAATTCTGAGCCGTCTACTTCCTCCTTGGATGCCTCGTCGCTCTTTTTAGCAGACGCAGAGTGATGAGCTCGCATGTTATCATTCTCTTGATGTATTATTCTCCTTCTGTATGCTTGGTAGGCCTCCAATTTTTGTCTCCTCGACTCAGCATCCTGGTCTGATTTGTTGAAGTCCAAAGTATCTTGTCCGGTCAAGGCTTGTTTATTTTCGGACAATCTCGCAACCACGTCATTATCGACGCTCGAGCCGATATTTTTCGCGTTAGCTACAGCCCTTTCATTTGCTGTGATCTCCTCGAGCTTCTTGATGGTTTCCTGGTCGTTCAAATTGGAGTGCTCCAAGATCGACGAAATTTCGGTCATCTTCTCTTCATGGCACGCATAATTGGGAAGTATATTGCCGGTGCCGTTATACTGAAACTTTCCACCTTCGCAATCATCACTGATATGTTCTTCCTCACTATTCTCATCATCCCAGAGTTCCTCGCCAGGATTGGCCCCCGTGGCGTTTTCACCCTGGAGTCTCTCCAGGGGATCATGATTTATGATAGACCATTTCATCTCTCTGTTATTGAAGTCATCTGCCAGGGCCGAAGAAGATCTTGAATTGTTCCCAGATGGAGAGCTCGACCGACCACGGTTGGACATGGACTTTTGAATGATCGCCAACTTCTCAGCCTCTAATTTTGAAATACGGCTAGCCATTGTTTCTGGAGAAAGAGCGCAGGCTATCTGATATTTTTGGGTGTGGTGACTCTCAGAAATCAAGTTGGGCGACCACAGAAAACGATGAACTTTTTTTCTTCGCTATCTTCCTAGGGAGCTTCGTTTGACTCAAAGCCTATCTATGCACTGGACATGTCGACCCCGCCAAGCGACCTAAATTCAAGCCGCGCGCCCGCCTGTGAAAGAAACCTCTGCCTCCCTTTATTTGCTTGGCTTTTTTGTCGCGGCAAGCGAATAATTCGTGTCGCACGCCGTTGACGAATATTACGCGCTCGCGAATATTGTGATATCTAAACGATGCCCCCAATTTTTGGTGCTCTGGGAGATGCTATAGTCTTAAAATCGATTAATATTTGCTCTCGTCTTTTATAAACTATCAAAATAGACCAGGTCTTTGCCAAACTACATGAATATAGCCACTATGTAATTACTGTGTAATTGGTAGGTGATTCGCGAAAAATGGAGGGATCCAGGATCAGGGAATCCAGGATTAATCCCATCAAAGACTTGAGTCACCTCTACGACTGCATGGAGTAGAATGAATCATCTAGTCTAGTTCACTAAGTAAACAAGTTAAGATATAAATCCATAAGGGAAGAATCAGTCATCACATGATAAGGTAACTTGGGTTAGTTCCTTCTTGTTCGTTGTTGTTCGTTGTTAGTTCAATCGATCGTTGTTTCAAAGGAAGAATCTTCATTGAAGATAGCTTCCATACAGTACACTACAGTCTCTGACTAGCCAGCAGTCAATGATGTAGAGTAGTGTGCCAATAAAGAACTGGACGGGCCGTACAAGTGTGTGGTGTATATAACACATACTATATGCACACGCAGACCAGGTTCGTGACAAAACTTGTACTTAAGTGTAGGATGAGTAGCTGATAAATCTTAGTAAGAGTGGGGCTCAACAAGTACTTCTACACTCATACAGTGCTAGAAGCAAGCATTGTTCTTCTCCGTTTCAGCATCAATGATGCTACGTGTGTATGAAATAACCTCTATTATGGTAAAAAAAACCTCCCGATTCGTGTCAACTACTGTAATAAATACAATCTGCCTGAGAAAGGTTTTCTCAAACCGCGTATCGACGCCACGTCGTATAAATCTCAACGTCTGGAATGCAATGACACGTGATTATTAACATTGAGACCTCTTGGTTTTACTAGAATTACGCCATAAATTCGCGAACGGGGTGCGACATCGCGAAGCTTAAATGACCTTTTTTTGACGCACACGCTTCAAACTCCAGTATGTCGTTAGGGGTGTCTTCGCTTCTTAGTGAGATATCTAAGCTTCTTAGGGAGATGTCTTTGCATCTTAGGAAGGTGTCTTTGCATCGTAGCCTTATGTGTTTCTTTTCAGGAGGTACGGGTGTCTCAGCGGTAGGCCCAAATAGGTAATCCAGACTTGCTTACCTGGCTTTTTTTGACTTTTTTTTTTTTTGCTTGATACATCTGATTAAGGACTGGGAGCCAGAGTTGCTTACCTAGCTCTCCAAAAAACTAGATATGCATATATATAAAACCTTAGCCAGCTTCGCTACCATGCCTAGCGGCGTGGCTGCGTATGAGAACTAATTCGGTTGTCATCGCCCTAGAGGCTGTACTTCCCCCACCTGTCGCTTCAACTCTCGCAACAGAAGGGTCAGTAATGCGAGCCCATCCGGTGATTCGCGCCGTCTCAAAGAGTACACTTTTTTGACGGTCTTCACAAACCAATTTAATTTTCTTAAGTTTTCCGATGATGCGTTGACCGGCGCCAACATGGAGTTAAGATGCATTGGGCCCTCAGGCCCTATTTGTTGCCACCAAATGCTGGTAGTCTCACACTGATTATAAATGT
>JAKTUB010000313.1:0-53255 GCA_030556465.1 Metschnikowia picachoensis | reverse complement strand
CCTGTACAGTTCTCGAGATGAAAGCGATCGAGTCAGCATTAAAATTGGCCAAGTCTGATTGTTTTGGGGAGATCAGCCGTAAAGGATGTGAGAAGTTTCTGATGCCTTTGGTGTATTGTGCGTTTAGCCTCATCTACCTCTGGTGTGGTTGAGGGGTATATGATTCAAATAAAACGTATGGCTAGGGAACCTAGAGAGACAATATTTTATAAGTGAATGAGCGGGTTGAAGCCTAGTATTCCAGTTGTGAGGGTTTCGACCAGAAGTCTCGCTTTTAATTGAGGAATTTATGACGCATTTAGTGGAGATGACTAATCAGGCATTTTAAGTCTGGCAGCATCGCGCAGGACCCAAAACATCCGCGGTTGATGCGGCTTGAAGCAAGAATAGATTTGAAGCGGGTGTGCGGCCCCGAAGACGTGTCTTGACTCGCAGCGAGCTCCGCTTTTCAAGCTATGATCGCCGAATACGGGCCCTAAAAACCGGGCAACTGAAAATAATGTCTTGAATCTACTAGTAATGCATTTTTTCGTTTGGAACAGTGTTTTGATATGCAAATCAGCAAGACATTAGTCGTCACACCACGGCTTGGTAGAAATTATTGTGTTGCTGTTGGTGAATCTCAGAACAAAGTGTCAGATGCAAGAGCACCTTTCGATTTCAGATTGAGTACCTCCGGAATCGTCTTGAAATCGAGGGCTGCTTTCCAATCTCTCAGGAGTAAACGCCACCTACTTCTCTACCTGAGGACAAAGCACCCGACATATAAATCGCCCGCAAGTTTCACAAAAAGCCTTGGTGACGAGGTTTCTGATAAAAATGGCTTTCAGGAAATGGCATTTTAATAATTTGGGTTGACTATGCAATCTATCAGATCCAGTGAACGTCGAGACGTTGTTCAGGCGACAGATTCATCAACTTCTAGCCTAAATCACTAGTTAGGCGCGAACAATATCTGACCCATGATAAGCGCAAACCCTGAACGTGAATTTGGCCAAACATCGCAGCCCGCCAACAAGCAATGCAAACTTCGGTCAAGTTCCGAGAAAACATGCAGTTACCCTGAAAACCCAATGTTATTGTACTGTGCAGGTTTCTATTATGCACAGCGGTTGGATTTAGTTTTCGTCCAAAGCAGAAACGGTACGTCAAACCGCCAAAATTCGCGCTTAATGATTCAGAGCTATTGAAAAGACTTATCTTAATCGTCATGTACAAGCTTCCACCTTGCTATTGGTCTGAAAAAAGCACTGTTCAGTACAAATTGTGATTACCCATCGGTGAATATATTTGCAGCAGCAAAATTGTAGTTTCACTGGTAGTGACTTGGTTGTTGCGAATAAGAGATGCAAATTTGGATTTCTGAACCTATCACTGTATTTATATCAAATCGTTCAAAATAATGTGCACGTATCTGAACATTTTAATGAATGATGAAGCGTTTGCTAATCAAAGACTAGAAAATATTGTCATGTTCGTGCGTCTATTCAAAAAAACAGCGATGTTTAGTGCATTATGCGCTCTTCATCTACAGAACGCACCTGAAAGAGAACTTGTTTCTTTACCGAGGACATTTTGTCAAAAACCTGTTAAGCAAGTCGTTCAAAAGAACAAAAAAAGAAGAAAAAAAAGAAGAAAAAAAAGAAGAAAAAAAAGAAGAAAAAAAAGAAACGCTGACTGAATTATGCTCAAGACGTGTTAGGCCCAAAGCATTGCAATTTCAAGAAAAGGTGACTTCCTAGTGGTGTTATGTACATCAGGGTGAATACTGAAAGCACTGTGAAAAATTCTTCTTACCATTTTAACATTGGGACATCTGTGTGCATTTTATAAGCGGTTATCAAGGCGGGTTAGTGACGTGAACTGTTGATGTCTCTTACAATGTACAGATTTTAGCCAGTATCAAATTAATCAGATGTGACTTTTGTTTGAATTGAGTTGCAGAGAATAATGGTGGTTTACGTGTAGTGTTTTGCACCTGCGCTGATATGAGGCAAATCTAGAGAACATTCAGAGCTTCGTCACTATTGAGAATTACACACAATTATCAATCTTTGAATTCTGCAGCGTATGGTTGACAGAAGCCAAACTCTCAATTGCCTGAAGCATTGGGCCAAATTGTTGCAAGGACTACTACTTGAAGGGCGAGCATGTTCACTCGGTACACTTCGGCATAGCACGTATATGCTTTTATTATCTGTGAACAATTCAATTTTTTGGCTGCTGGGTATGAACAACAGCGAAACTATAACCACGATTCAAAGAAGCTTTAAAACTATGCCAAATTGATGTAACTAAATTTTAAACGTAGAATCTAAATTTCAGGAAGTTCTGATTTGTGCGGAATCCACGTCAAATTATGCACATATTAAAAAATTGTAGTGCTACAATTATCAGCGGTCGTGCCTGCACCGCTCCGCACTATCGGCTTTAGTATTAAGCGTTATCTAAGACATAGAACCAATTCACACTGCGGTCTGGACAGGCAAAATCAATCACGTTCACTTATTGAATCATGTCTGGAGCATCTGAATTTCTTAATAAGGGAATAGACCTAGTACAGAAGGCTATCGAGGCTGACACGGCTACGCGGTATGAGGATGCATACAAGCTCTACTACAACGGGTTAGATTACTTGATGTTGGCGTTGAAATACGAGAAGAACCAGAAACTGAAAGAGTTGATTAAGCTGAAATTTACAGAATACTTGACACGCGCTGAACAGTTGAAAGAACATTTGGAGAAACAGCAATCACGAGGGAATCTGGGCGAGTCGTCCGGGTCGGGCACCAAGGCCAGGAAAAATGGCGACTCAGGGGATGACGATGACGCCGACACTAAGAAGCTTCGCGGCGCATTGGCAGGTGCAATCTTGCTGGAAAAACCAAATGTAAAATGGAGCGATATCGCCGGGTTGGAGACGGCCAAGGATGCCTTGAAAGAGGCGGTGATTCTCCCGGTGAAGTTCCCGCAGTTGTTCACAGGTAACCGCAAGCCGACACTGGGAATTCTACTTTACGGCCCTCCTGGTACGGGTAAGTCGTTTTTGGCAAAAGCTGTGGCGACGGAGGCAAACCTGACGTTTTTTTCGGTGTCGCTGTCGGATCTTGTGTCGAAATGGATGGGCGAGTCTGAGCGGTTGGTCAAGCAGCTCTTCACCATGGCACGAGAGAACAAACCAGCCATTATTTTTATTGACGAGGTTGACGCGTTGTGTGGTCCCCGGGGCGAGGGCGAGTCCGAGGCCTCGAGGCGTATTAAGACAGAACTTTTGGTGCAAATGAACGGTGTTGGAAATGACCCGAGCGGCGTGTTGGTTCTAGGCGCGACGAATATCCCTTGGCAATTAGATGCGGCAGTTCGCCGACGGTTTGAACGACGCATATACATCGCCTTACCCGACGCCGAGGCTCGCCGCCGCATGTTTGAATTAAATATTGGAGATGTGCCTTGCGAGTGCTCTCCAGCAGACTTGAAGGTGTTGGCGGATATGACTGACGGATACTCGGGTCACGATGTCGCCGTGGTTGTGCGCGATGCATTAATGCAGCCGATCCGTAAGATACAGCAGGCAACCCACTTCAAGCGAGTGGACGAAAAGCTCACGCCATGCTCGCCTGGAGACGAGGGTGCTACTGAAATGAGCTGGCTCGATATCGGCACCGACGAGCTCCAGGAGCCTGAGTTGACTGTCAAGGATTTCATCAAGGCAATCAAGAATAACCGTCCGACGGTAAACGCGCATGACATTGCAAACCACGTCAGCTTCACAAACGACTTCGGCCAGGAGGGTAACTAGTTTACCAGCAATAGAATCGGTACAGGTCCTGGTAGCGCTTGTGCTCTGTCACTTGGTGAAATTAGAGGTTTGGGACTGTTTGTCTCGATCTGAGGTTTCCCTATATTCAATCGAGGACCTGTATTTATATGATAACTTGTCGAACAATAGAGAGTCAAAGATTTGGAATAGAAGAGAGTTAAGAGGGAGAAAAATCAGGCAATGTCCGTCTCGGAACAAACCAAGCAAATTCACCTTTGGTTGATCAGGTTATTATACTACTAGATCATAATTACCCTGCTTAGAAACACTCTGCTTTCGAGAAATTGCCGAGAAAGCAAGTTTTAAATACAGGCGTCTGAAATTGAGCTAAAGACATTTTGCAACCTATCGAAAATCTCGATTTGAATAATTTCGCATTTTCTGACCCGTAACAACTTCGATTCAGATAAGCAAAAGGCTCCAGAAACCCAAAATACTTCCTCGCTTCAGAATGACCACTACATACGGTGGAAGTTCAAGGGAGTTGCATAAATTCCACGGTCTCTATATCTTAAGTCTATAAACTTAATCACTAATGTCTCCCGGGTGAACGTTCACGCAACCGCGAGGCAAATAAATCCTCCTCAATTTCATCTGCCCTTCTTTTCTCTGTTGTCGATTTGATTTTCTCGGCGAACAAATCCTTTCCGTCATCTTCTTCTCTCGCATACGCGCCACGACCGCGCTCCTTACCAGCTTCCCTTCTGGGGCGTGGCTTCGTGCGGTCAGGCTCCCCATGAAGCAAATAGTAGCGTGAATAAGCAGCCGCATTCTTCACTTTGCGATCAGATTCTAATGCCTGTCTGATGTACAACACAACTGAACTACCATCCTCTTCCATCTTAGTGCCCTTCTGTTCCTCGATCTCGGCCTTTTTCGCCTCAAACAAATCCTGTCCTTCAGCGAGTTCTTTTAGGTGTTTCTGATGTCTGAAGAATGGGATAGATGCCAGATACAGTCTTGCTCGGCGCTCTTCAACCAAAGCGGCTAGGTACTCCTCAGAGAATAACGGTGTGTCTGCAATTGCCTCGCCAGTGGAGTTCTCAACACCGGGCCATTCTTCACTCAATCTTTGGATAGCCAGTAGCGCGTCGGCATGGGTCTTGAAAATGATATTTGCGTTCAGATCATCAATCCATTGGACCCTGAACCAGATAGACTCGCCCAAGGCAGTATACTCGGGACTTTCTGAATCGTGGTTGAGATACAAGTTGACAAAAGCCTCGATCTCGGCGGTGGACAAATTGTCCACGCCTCTGACGTGCACCGCATCCGGGCGTAGCGTTTCTATCGTGCCATTTACGACAACCTCGACCAGCTGCTTAGCAAGCAAATCTTTCTGCTCATTCTCGCTGTCGATCGTTCGAGTCATGAACCCACCATATGGCGCTGGCTCCATTGCTAATAATTACTGTGAACTTTGAAAGTTGATGTGCGCTGTCATTTCGAGTAGGTGCGCGCGACTTGGCTGATATGGATATTAAATTGGACAAGCAATTGTATTCAGTGATACTTTTCTTATTGGTAAAGAGCTGAAATCTAGAATTGTAAGGTTATTTCATATTCGTAGTAATTATGTCTTTGGCTTCTTGTTCTTCTTCATGGGGGTATGAATACTAATCAAAATCTGAAGCTAGTCTGTCAGCCTTTCATGAAGGTACACTCAAGGTGCTGGCATCTCACTTGTGAAGACCATGACATGAGACCACATCATATAGGCGAAATTCCACAAAGTGCAGGTAATTTATTTTGCGTCTGTATGGCATGCACTCTCCTGCTCAGATTCATGTATCATATCGATCAACGAGAGCAAACCATTCTGTATGTGCGAATTTTTTTAAGCGAAAGCTTCGCCAGTGAGAGTCTGGGATGAAACAAGCAAGATTTTGAGACGCAGTGAATCACAGAAATCTCCTTAGCATCCACTCGCGCATGCTTCAATCCTCCTGGTCTAGTCAACTAGTCAACCTGGGCACGACTCTCGAAAACTCTTATGCCAGACTGACGTTCTCCCTTATGAAAAGTACGTTATTGCACCTGATGAAGATGTCGCCAATATTGTCGCCAGCTTCGCCTTTTTCGGTCTCACCATCAGTGTTTTCGCTGACGGCCCCTTTCACTACCTCAACGGCATCCTCCAATTGTAGGTTCATATAGTTATCAATGGCTACAAGCGTACCCTTGTACTCCAACTTGTTCCATTTTAATCTTACAACAACCGGTTTGTTCAATAGTGTTTTCAAGAACGGCTTTGGGTTGATAGGTTGGAACTATTGCGGTTAGTAGGCTGAGACTCATGATCATCTAAGAAGCGAAGGGTGTTTAACATACGGATGACATTTCTTATAATTGGCTGACTTTGCTGATGTTATAACAAGCCGTTTATGAGCCAGTAGACTATCAAAGAAGTATATATATGTCTGAATGACTATGTCTTGTGATGGGGTAAGATGTGAAATAGGTTCGCACTATTTCTGGCTTTTGTTCGAACGTCGTCTCACTCAAGCCTTTCGCGTCTCGGTGGCATTCACGACCTCAAAGGCTCAAACTACACTTCTTGAAAACACCTCCAGATTTTAGCAAGCCAAGCAAATAATTCACAAAAGAATCAAATTTTCATTCTCTATGTCGCTACCGAAAGTTCTTTTAGCCGGTGCTGCGATCCGGCTTGTGGTGCCCACGCTCTTTCCGCAAATCACAGATGTTCTTTCCACCACAGCAGAGGTGTCTACACCGGTAGACTCGTTTCGATCGCTTAAAGAGGCCTTTTACTATTTGGACCATGGCATTGACGTGTATGATGGTGCTATGGTACATCATCCACCGTTATTTGTGGCGTTGATGGCAACGTTACGCGATCTTCTGCCTTATAGCGAATTCTTGTTCTCACTCCTTTACACCATCACAGACGTGGGGATCGCATTCAAACTCACGCAGCTTAACACATGGTACAATGAGTACCACTCGCATAAGGCAGGTAGAAAACTTGCGGGAGTCAGCGCGAGCTTGGTGGCGGCCTTTTACCTATTCAACCCGTTGTTAATATTGACCAACTGGCTGCATTCAACCGCTGTGTTCACCTACTTTTTGATCGTGGAGCTGTTGGTGCAGGCAGTTGTTGACAAAAACATTCATCGTGGCGCCATAGCATTGGGCGTGGCTTCATACTTATCTTTCAACCCTATATATTTGCTTGCGCCATACTTGGGGTTGGCCTACGCGGTGGCCCCGCAAAGGCAGTGGAAGGATCAGATCGTGAAAACGCTGGTGATATTTTTTTTTGCCGTCACGTCTTTGCTTTTGATTTCTCTTGCCCTTTACCCGCTGGCAGACTTCCTCAAATCTTGCTACTGGTCAGTGATTCTGTTTGAAAAGATCACCCCGAATTTGGGACTCTGGTGGTACATCTTTACCGAGATGTTTCAGTTCTTTACCCTGTTGTATAAGGGTATTTTTAATTTGTATAACTTTGTGTTCGTGATGCCGTTCACTCTCAGATTCTTCGAGTACGCAAACGACAAGAAAGCTGGCGACTCGTTCTTTGCCTTCGCCCTTTGCTTTCTTTGGATTTCATTTTCGAAATCATACCCAATAATTGGAGACCTTGGCTTTTCTATTTCCCTACTCCCGATTTTCAGAAGAACTGTGATCCCACACGCCAAGTTCTTGCCCATCACATCGCTCATGCTTATCACGTGCTTGCTCTTGTCTCCGATATTTTACTACTGCTGGATTGTATTGGGAAACGGAAATAGCAACTTCTTTTACAGTATGAGCTTGGCATGGGGTGTGGTGCACGTGTTGCTTTTCTTAGACCTTATCTGGGGCCGCTTGACATTTGAATACATTGAGACACACAATGTTGAAAATGTCGACAAGCTCAGGTTGACGCAAATCTGAACAGTGGCCAGATGACGGTAACAAGTGAAAACAGTATGGTACAGATCCAGAGCTGGAGCTATGAATTTGCCTAGACACACATCGCTCTTTCTGGACGCGGGTACAGGGATATTTACGCATTATCACATACAAAATAAGCAAAAAAGAAGTGTTTAAGTTAAACCGCTTAAGATGTGATACCCAAAATCTTTATTTTTGACACACAAGTTGGTTCAAAGTGGTCAACAAACACCGCGATGCATCTACATCGCAGGCACACGACATTCACAGATTGGCCTTATATGTAGTAGCAGTTCAATAGCAAGTTAATCTTTAGCTTCGGAAGGCAGTCAAGCTCGGATGAAGTAAAGACTAATTTACTCATTTTATCACGCAATCGACCGCCTAATGTATTTTTCAACACCTAGCATGTGCTGGCTACGAAGTGGCTGCCAATTATAGGATCAGTTCGCAGTTCGCCTACTATGTTGAGAGTGAGCCATCGCCACACGTTTCTTCAAACTTTTATTAGCTAGTGGAAACTACAATATATCTGAATTTTCATCATCAAGGTGGCATTCTCAAAGCTATCCTTCATCAACGTATTAACCCCACTAAAGAAACAAGGATTTGTTGCAGCCAACGCCGCACAACACTGCTCACGTGACCCGCAGCCAATCACCGGCACCATTTTTCGCATTTCCACTGAAAAAGCCCTTACAATCACTAGCTTATATACGAATACACAACGAGAACCCCCACCTAACATCATGTTGTCCCGTGTCTCTGCCCGTGCATACAGCACTGCCCCCGTGAAGCTCCTGTCGCGAGACGCTGCCGGGTCCTTGTCGACGCTTTCCGCCGTGGTCAGCAACGCTGGGTCCAAGACCGGCAAGGCTGGTGTCGCGCACCTCTTGTCAAAGTTTGGCTTCCTCAACACCGAGACCAAGTCTGCATTGAGACTCGCCAGAGAGTCGGAGTTGCTCGGTGGTAACTTCTCGTCATACGTGACCAGGGATGCAATCATCTTATCTACCCAGTTCTTGAAGCAGGACTTGCCTTACTACGTGGATGCGCTTGCCAGCGTTTTGGCGAAGCCCCAGTTCAGACCTCACGAGTTCACCGAGACCGTGTTGCCCGTCGCACGTGCCGAGACCGCTGCCGCCGAGGCCAGTAACTCGTTTGTTGCGCTCGAGGCGTTGCACGCGCTTTCCTTCAGAAAAGGCTTGGGCCAGCCATTGTACTACTCCGACAAGCAGAAGGTCTCGTTTGACGACGTGACACAGTTTGCCACTGAGGCCTATACTGCCGGAAACGTGCACCTCGTGGCCCTGGGAGTCAATGAGGCGGACTTGGCCGGCTTTGTGGCCGGTTCCGCCTTCTCTGAGTTGCCTGCGGGCTCTGCCAAGGCCCCTGCGGTCAAGACATACACCGGCGTCGAGTCGAGAATCGCTGCTAGCGGACCATCCTACGCGGCTATTGCCGTACCCGTTGCGGTCAAGGACTACGCCAAGTACGAGGTGTTGTCCGCCGCCGCCGGAACCTCCGTGTTAGCTGGTGCCGCTTCTCCGTTGAGCAAGATCGCCGGTGCCGACTCCAGATTGTACAAGTACCAGGACGCTGGCTTGTTCGTCGTGTCCGTCGAGGGCGCGGACGCTGCCGCTGTTGCTGAGGGTATCAAGGCCGCCAAGCAGGCCGTCAGCGCCATCTCTCTGAGTGACTTGACTAAAGCCACGAAGGCCGCCCAGTTGTCTGTCGCCTTGCAGGAGTCGTTCGAGTTCCCTCATGACAACGTTGTGCTGGCTGACAGTGGCAAGGGCGCCAAGTTGGGTGCTTTCAACTACGTTGCCGTCGGAAACATTGATGTGTTGCCTTATGCCGACGAGTTGTAATTGGCACGTATATTCCCCGCATCCCCTAGCTCGCGACGCAGCCACACAGCTTAGTTCGGCTACGTCACGTGCAAGCATAAACAATGAAAGATCTAGAAACAACTGGCCTAATGTAGAAAGCGATCATTGAAGAAACCTTTGGTTTCTCTTCACACCTGGAGATTCTCTTGTCTGACTGTAAACGACGGTTCTAATTTATCCCCCTAAAATGACATGCGCGTCTTTTTCTGTACGTTAAAATCCATATCAGCCAAAGTGCTTTGTAATTCCGAAAAAACCTGAAAGTTTATTTATTATCGAGTCCACTTCGTCAAATATTTGAACTCAACCTCGAACAAAAACCGCTTTATCGTTTAACTTTCACAAGCCAAAATGTTCGATCCTGCACATAACCAGATCTCATCTAATGGCTTGTCTCAGCGAAATCTTCATAATAAATCTCTCGCCAACATCGATTCCATAACACAACATGTCAGACGCCGAGGAACCATACAACGAGGCCCCTGAGAACTTCGAAGACTTCGATGCTCCTGATCACTTTTCCGACGATGAGTTCGCTGATCCTGAGCCTGCGTTGCCGCAGCAAAACGATGGCGACGTGCAGATGAAGGCCGAGGACGGCAGAACCATTGTCAACGGCGGTTACAGCGAGGCAGATGCCCAGATGCGTGTGCGTACGGCCAAGGCATTGGCAATCCCGCGCGAAGAGCGCACAACGACGCCGTACATGACGAAATATGAGCGTGCCAGAGTGCTCGGAACACGCGCGTTGCAGATCTCTTTGAATGCCCCAGTTTTGGTCGACATCGAGGGTGAAACGGACCCATTGCAAATCGCCATGAAAGAGTTGTCTCAACGGAAAATTCCTTTGGTGCTCAGACGGTACTTACCTGATGGGTCCTATGAGGATTGGGGCTGTGACGAATTGATCATCGAGCATTAAAACAGCACCTTAGAGACCTGATAAATAGCGAAACTTGTACAATAAGAAATGTTTATGTAGCAGATAAGGCCTATCAAGCAGGCCGTTCGTAAGGTCTTTGGACAGTCTTTAACTATCCTTTAGTCAGTTCCCGAACAAGTTTTGATCAGTTCTCGGCCAATATTATTTATACTGCAAGCATTCCTCTGTGTCACTGTATACTTCATTGGTTCGCTGGACTCATGCCCAACTCAGCTGTTGCAGTTGTCGCATCAATTAGCACCATGAACCACTTTCTTATTACTTCATTCGATGTATGCACTGATCCAGTTCAGCGCGTTAAATAACTTTTTCCCGTCCATTTGCTCCCTCACAAAACCCTCAACAAGGCTGTCAAAAGATGCTCGCGACAAACGGTGGTCACCGGAGCCGATCTCGCCGAGTTGCACGGAACAACATGCTTCCTTCAACTCGTCAACGTCTATAAGCAAAGTATTTTTATTTTCCTCAGTTGCAAAAACTTTCAATGCGTTTGCGATTGTTGTTCTATCGTCAATCTTGGCTAACTCCCCTGCTATTATTTGTGAAAATTGCGCAAACGAGATCAGCTCATTGCCGCCTAACATTGCGGCTAAGGCGGCTTCCGTCGGAAGCTCGAGCCCTAGGGTCTTGTGCACATTTGCCAAGTCTGACATCGTGATTCTGCCATCTTTGGATTCGCTATCAATCAAAGTAAAAGCGTTTCGGACCTGTGACTTTTGTTCATTCGAAAGTGAGAGAAGAGACGCCATGGTTTTGTTTTGTAGATAATTTTAGGTCTTTTTTTTCCAGCGTTTATAACCAGCACGAAACTTGATTGTCTGTTTGCCAATAGAATGGAAAAGCGCGTGAACAGATTTTTATATAATATTCTGCTTGTCTTTGTGCAAGTGTTCTCCGTGATCACTGCTTAGTGCCTGAGTGCCCAAGCCTAGGCGATATTGCATCTTGTAATGTACCGTGCGGCGGCGAGATCACCAGTAGTAAACAACCGCGAAGACAGCAGCTGCAGGGCCATTCAAGAATACCTGTTTTCCTCAATGCGGGGCACAAGAGATTCGTGTATCAGAATATAGATGTACTTCATCTTTCAAAAAGTTGAAGATTTTTTCTGGCTCGGATTCGACCTAGAATTGAGAGACGCAACATTACGTGTTTTTGCGGTCACATCTCTTTACGCCCCATGGCTGCAGCGTCCTGCGCGTGTGGTCTTAAAACGACAAAGGCCGCAGCTGCTTGCAGTACGTCTCTCAGCAACACCCTCGATTCGATCCAAAAAAACCGCTATATCATATGGAAGAAGGGTCACTTTATAACCAGCCAATTGTTATTGACAATGGCTCGGGAAATATCAAGGCTGGGTTTGCTGGCGAGGAAAAACCGCGCAGCTTTGCGCCCTCTTTTGTGGGGCGCCCGAAGTACCAGAAGATTATGGCAGGGTCGCTGTTATCTGCCATCGAAGAAAACGCGCTCAAGTACAACAACACACATACATATATTGGCGACGTTGCTCAGCAATACCGTGGCTTGCTACGTCTATCTTACCCGCTCGAACATGGCGTGGTCACAAACTGGGACGACATGGAACGCGTCTGGCACTACACATACTCGAGGCATTTGAAGGCGGCGCCCGAAGACCACCCGCTTCTAATCACGGAAGCACCATTAAACCCGCGTGCAAATCGCGATCAGATGTGCCAAGTGCTCTTCGAGACGTTCAACGTACCCTGTGCATATGTCTCGATCCAGGCCGTGCTCTCACTTTACGCGTCGGGCCGTACAACCGGTGTAGTGGTGGACAGTGGCGACGGGGTGACACACGTGGTTCCTGTGTACGACGGGTTTAGTATGCCGCCCTCGATCAAAAGAATGGACGTTGCCGGGAGAGATATCACTGAAAACCTCGCGTTCAACATAAGAAGAATGTCAGGTGTGGCCCTACAACTGAGCTCCGAATTGGATATTGCACGCATGATTAAGGAGAAATGTTGCTTCGTGTCGAAGGACCCACTGAGAGACGAGAAAACCTACCACGGCGTTCCTTACTCGCACTACTTGTCACCAGGTGTGGCTGGTGGTATCACACATGAGGGTTCCGACCTATTCACCTCATACAAACTTCCGGACGGCCATACGCTAAACTTGGGCGTGGAACAGTTCAGGGCACCGGAGATTTTATTTAACCCGCAGCTCATTGGAAGCGAGTCTCCGGGTATACATGAGCTCACAGCGTTAGCTATTTCGAAGACCGATCTTGATTTGCGGCCGGAATTGTATCAAAACATCATTCTATCAGGAGGAACTACACTCATTAAAAATCTCGGCGATCGATTAATCTCAGAACTCAAAAGGCAACAAAATATTCAGACGACGTCAATTTGGGGCTCGCACTCCAACACGGCCAAAGAGTCACGTATGAAGATAAAAATCTTTGCACCCCCTGAAAGGAAATACAGCACATGGATTGGAGGGTCGATTCTTGCCGGTCTCTCGACGTTCAAAAAAATGTGGGTCACGTCCAAGGAGTACGAAGAGGACCCGGATGTGGTACACCGTAAATGCATGTGAATTATTATAAACAGGAAATCGAAGGACAAGATTTAGACACCAACGATTAGATACAGTAGTATCTGTCGCCAAAGTCACCCAAACCAGGAACAATGTACTTGTCGTCGTCCAACTTTTCGTCAATACCACCTGTGATGATCTTGACGTCAGGGTACTTTTCGTGGAAAGCCTCAATACCTTCGGGTGCGGCCAACAAGTTCAAGAAGAGAATGCGGTCTGCCCTCACACCCCTAGAGAGCAAGACCTCCACGGCCATCATAGCACTGCCGCCAGTGGCCAACATAGGGTCCAACAAAAAAACATATCTCTCGCTGATATCCTCAGGTAGCTTTTCGTAAAACAATTTGGGCAACGCGGTCTCCTCATCTCTTTGAATCAATATCTTACCAATTTTGACAGACCTACAACAGTCTCTTAAGCCCAGCTCCATAGACTCACCAGCACGCACAATGGACACACCGCAGATCTTACCCAAAAAGCGGGAGCCCTCATACGTTTGATTGCCGTGGCATTGAATAACGGCCTTCTCGACGGGCAATTGATTCAAACCCTCCTCAACCAAAAGTCTGATGATTCTGTCAGAATAAAAGACAAAGTCCCCCCTCCTTGTTGACTGGTCTCTGATGATAGAGTACAAGCCTATAAGCTGGTTAGTTTGCGGCAATAAAATGACGTTCTTGCTCTCAGTGGCCATTGTTGAAGATTGTATGGTAGAAGGTGGGAAAAGTGAAGTGATTTGAAAAATTGTGCTCATTCCAGGGTTCACTTGAGGCGCGAAGCGAAATTACGAAAGCGGAAAATATAAAATTGAATGGCAGCAAGTGAATCTTTATAAGAGGAAAAAAAATTCAAAAAAAAAACTTTAGACTCGCTAAAGTTAGAATCTAATTTGGATGATTCTATATAACGGGTGGAGGAAAGGGAATTCTGAGATGTACAACGTTTCTGGAGCTATGCAGTCTGCCTGCTCATTGCAGTAACTCGTCTCTTGGAGTAGCCGCTAGCAAATACCAAGTCGAAAAAAGTGGATTTTCAGATCTCAGTGCTCAGCCGATTCGTACCGGGCGAATGCTCCTACCGGCAAATCTGTGGTTATGGTCGCGGTGAGACCATGAGAAGTGCATCGCTTTTCCCACTTACACTGTAAGAACCTTAAAATTACACGGAGCTAGAATTACAACGACTTTTTGATTATTTTACATTTGAACATCATTCCTGCGCAGCGAAAGGGTTACCGATCGTCTCCGTGCCGTCCAAAGGAGCGAGGGTCAATAATTGTGGCCCTCTCACAACAACAGTCCCTAACAGACGAGTTTTATCCGTCAAAACAGAGTCGTCCTCAGGGTTTCTGAGAGTTTCGACCACATCTTCCAACACCAAGTTCATCAACTGGTCGAAACCTTTCAATACGCCCACAACTGATCTCCCTCCAATAAACTTTACCAGCACCTTCTCACCATAGTACTTTTGCAAGTCCAAAATGGCTTCCCTTTTAGGTCGCTCCTGCTTGCTGCCGCCAGATCGCCTATCGTTTCTGTCATTTCTCCTGTCGAAGTTCTTATTGTCGTTCCTCCTTTGAGTGTTGCGATGTCTCTAGGACATGTTAGTATACCGTCCAAAGATTTTAATGATAGCATGTAAATTAAATAATGTCGGGCTTAGCTGAACGAGCGAGTGTCACATACGTTGTCCATTCTCTATATGGTTATTATGAGGTGCCTGATGCTATTCCGTTTTGATTCTCAGGGCTTGTTTTCCAATGAAGCTATGTCCAAGACCTGAGTGCTATGCATGCAGTAGACGCACCGTTGACTCGTTCGGCATAGATCATCATTCCCGGGCACCATAAATGCCATTTTTTTGTACTAGATTAGAAAACTCTTATAAATAATAAGGCTGTTTCGGCTGCGAGAAAAATTGTTTTGAATAAATGACAAGACCCGTCGGATTTTAAATGCGCATAGTTATATAAAAGTGTAACTTGATGAAATTTTGCACCTTGTTTGAGCAGGGCAACATGAGCGCGACCGGTGAATCCTTAGAATCCTTTTATTGCATTCTTTAGAAACAGAAGTGCGTATCCTAAAGGGTCAAACAAAGAAACGGCTAACGCTTCAAGAACAGAGGCTCCAGAACTTCCTGAAATACCCCAACGACATCATTTACACACTAAATAGCATGGACTTCCCCGTGTTTTTCACCTCAGACTTGACTTCCGCAGAGAGAAAGATTTCGCCAGTATGGTCGTTATCATACCTCAAAAAAAGACTCGAGCAAACGACAGGAATCGATGTAAAGTCTCAAAGACTTCAATACTATCCTGATAGGTCCAATAATGAGTATGTTGTCTTGCAAGGAGCTGATGAGCAGACAACGCTTCTCGAACAATTTGCGATCGTACCCTATAGTCGAATTCATGTCGAAGATACAGATCCAAACTCGAACCCTTCCGAGTTGTATGATGAAAATTCCGAGCCAGGCTTCCAGCTTACTGAGGAGGAATATGCACGCAGACAAAATTCAGTACTCCGGTGGAAAAAGGAACAAAAATTGGGCAGATTCGATCCTCTTTTCGACGAGGCTCAAAGAGCAGCACATCAGAAGAATGAAACTCTGGCAAGCGGTATAAATGTGGGAGATCGCTGTCGTGTCATAAATATTGAGGGCGAGCGTAGAGGCGAGGTGAAATACGTGGGCAAGATCCACGTTCTAGACGAGGGAAAATCCCCGTGGATAGGAATTCAGTTTGACGAGCCCGTTGGAAAGAATGATGGCCTGATTGGCGAGAATAGATTTTTCCAGGGTAAGCCCGGACACGGTAGTTTTGTGCGCCCCAACAAAGTCGAAGTCGGAGACTTTCCGGAATTGGACCTCTTTGAGAGCGACGATGAAGAGCTTTGATGTTTTGTGGACTCAAGTGTGAGCGCCGATTGTGAACTTACCACGCCAAGACTGCCAAACAGGAAATTGCGTCTTACTAGAACAAGATCGGATCTGAATCAAGCTGAGTGGTTTGATGCATATTCAAACATCAAATTTGATGAGGTCGAATCAATGACAGGAATCAGGCATAAAAAGATAGGGGTGCTCATTTGAGTGAGTCGATATCTGTATTTTGTTCTTTTTAGGCAGCGCTTTCGATAAAATCAGAGGCAATAGTTTCAGACATAGACACCATTGCAAACATACTCAAATCTGAATCAAAAGATCGGCTCTAGTACAAAGTTTGAGGCCTTGACTGGTAATTCTCTCAATTATGTGGAGCTCTTTCCTTAACAGAAAAAAAAAAGGCTGTTTAACCAATGCAAGTCTCAACTTGCGTTTTGCCTTACACTTCACATATACTCTCATAAAGGGGAAATAAGCCTCGAAAATAAACTTAGAGATCTCGCCCAGTTTAGGAAAGGGCTAGTATGAAGCCAACTGTATACATTTCAAAAACTTTTCTTACCCAGGTATCTGCCTCTATGCCAACATCGGTTGAGAAATACGAGCTGCGTTTATAAACGAGCGAGACATGTTGCTTCAGCTAAAACTGTCCAGCAAACAAAAAAATCACACCTATTTGATAAAATTTTTCATTGGGTATAATAATCCGACCATAATCATATACATCAAATCTCGGGCTCATGGCTGGCTTATTCATCAATTGCCATCGAGTCCAATCAATCGGTATTAATTATACGCCTCGCTCGCTGTGTCCGTTTAGATCACGCGACAGGCTTCTGCACAGAGAAAGGCTTCAGCATTTTCAGCAGCATCCGGCCTTGAAAACAACAATAAGAAATTATGTTTAAAAATGTCTTCAAAACAGGGGTCCGTGGCATATATAATGTTTCTGACAATGCGACGTTTTCCACAGACATGTGGGCTATATATCCCGCAAAGCATAAGCAGACTGGGAAGATGGTATCGGTGTTTATTTTTGAGAAACCCAGATTCGAGGCTCAAGTGCATAGGCTCTGCACTCAGACGGCCAATACAAGAAACCCACGGATAATCGTTACTGAATATTATGAGAAAATTCGGATCGAGATTTCACAACTCACAAAGTTGAAGCACCCACAAATATTGACCGTCTTGGAAGTTATGGAAGAGACCAAACTGAAGTTTTTATTCGTCACGGAGCCGGTAACGGCAAACTTGGCCACACTAGACCTTCAGAAGGAAACGCTGCTCAGCATTCAAAAGGGTCTTTTGGAAATAAGCAAGGGTCTTCAATTTTTGCATGATCACTGCTCAATCATTCATATGAACTTACAGCCATCTTCAGTGTTCGTCAATACACAGGGAGATTGGAAGTTGGCCGGGTTTAAGTTTTTGCAGAACTTGAATGAGCTCGCACCGCTGGATCGTGATAATTTTTACATCATGAATAGCTCGTCAGTGGTGGAGGCAGCAAACTACAACCTAAACTTCACCGCACCAGAGCTCATTCTGAATTCTGCTGGCGCGCGTCTTAGTACAGCAAATGATATGTGGGCTTTGGGCATGTTGATTTACTACTTGTATAACAAAGGCGACCTTATGATAAACTGCTTCGAGCTTAACAGCGTATCGGACTTCAAGGTCGAATTTCGCAAGTTTGAACTGAAATTCTATAATCACAGGCCTTCAGAGCTCAAGTATATGTTCAAAGAGGTACCCGAATCGCTCTGGACGATCATGACACAACTTCTTGCGCGATATCCAAATGATCGAATGCTGATAAGTCAGTTCATTGATTCTGACTTTTCTGATAGTAGCTTGATCAAAATGATGTGGTTTATTGAAGAGTTCACCACGAAAACAACGGGCGAGAAAATCGTATTTCTAGACGGACTTCTCGGGTATAGTGACTTGCTACATCAATTGCCAAGCACGTTTCGCAACTCAAAATTACTCCCGTTATTAGTCGACGCAATTAACTCGGAAGTTGGGCTTTTGCTGCTGAACAAGCTCGATCTGGAAACAGATGTATTCCTTAGCAAATCCCTTTTGCTCGTATTTGCCATCGGTGGGCTACTATCAAATCTTTCGTTTCAGGACAAAATCTACGATGGACTTCTTAACAACGCGAAAACTAAAAAGATGGAGAGTTCATTCCTCAGATTGTTCCAGATCTCAGTCAAAGTTCGACTTGCAATCATATCAAACACAGATCTATTTCTAAAAAAGCTTACGCAAAAGCAAGTGATCGATTTGATGAAAGAGGTGCCCACGCTTTGCGTGACCGTTTCCCGTAACGATATTGACCAGCAAGCAGACCAGATCAAACTCCAGGATGCTTATTTGAGTAATCTCTCGCTGGTGGTTGAGTTGCTTGATTTTCCTTACATTAAGAATACGTTGCTCCCGCTCATTTGTCAGGTATTTAAGACAATCACGATCCTCTCCACCAAAATACAAACCATTAAAACTTTCGACATGTTGGTTGCAAAGAAGATCATTGATAAACTGATTGTAACCGAGCAGCTTCTTCCGGTGTTTGACAACTTGAAAAGCCGCGACAAACGGATTGTGGGAGCCGTGATTGCCTTCTTTACCCGCCTTTCTGCTAGCCACCACATTGCCCTAGAATTGGAGACAATGGTAGAGAGGATTTTGGGGCAATGTCTCAGACTCATCTTTGGGTGCTCGGATTGCAGCAAAAGTGAATTCAAAGAGCTCATAGTATCGCTCAAGAAGATAGAGGATGTGGCTCTTGATGAGAAACTCAAAACCTTAAGTGACGTGGCCCGTAACACGGAAAATGAAAACTTCAGCGCTTTGTTGAACAGTGCTCTGGTGCGCCAAAAGCCCGAGGAGCGCATCAAGGAGCCAGTTCTCCAGCCAACTTCAGCTGGCGTGACCGAAAACACCACTTCACCACAAAAACATATCATGTCTCGTGTAAAGCCTTTGACTTTGACATCCTCAAGGCAGGATCTGGGATTGAGATTTGGTGCGACCACAACGACTTCTGGCACTCAAAAAAATCTCAAAGCATCATCCTTGATACCGGGCCGGGATCTTAAAAAGACTAGTGACTTCACACCTGGCGCGCAAATGGGCGCAAATAAACTGACCTCAGACCAGGGCACAAGCTTGGATTGGTCATCAGCAGAAACATCGTACAAGTCAGCACCCACGTCGATGAACTCTACAATTTTGCAGCCCCAAAACACTCTGAAAACACTGACCCGTTCATCTGGTCCCAGCTGGGCACCATTGACGTCTTCCCCTGGGCAAACTCTGGCCAAGCTTCCTCCAGGGTTTTCTGCTGATATATTGACACCTAATTCTAACAAGGCAGAACAGGCTACGCCGAAACTAGAAACGGTTAGTGGCGAAGATCTTCTAGACTTCCTCTAAAATCATTATTGTGAAAGTATTTTTACTGTATACAAAATAAATACAAGCTATTCACAATTCTATTTGTTAACCCTTCACTGCTACACTTGTCTCATATTCTGCAAAGAAAGGGCACACGCATACAAATGAGTGGGTCCCAAGTCTTGCAGTAGACCAAGCCTTCGTCTACAAACTGAGGACTTAGTAAACACGCTTGGCTGGTGGAACAGGCTTACAATCGTTCACGTCCAAAGTCGTAGAAATAACGTCTCTGTAGTCCAAAGACACTGGCGCACCAAATTCTTTCTGGTAGGATAAAGTGTGCTTCATCCAGTTGACATCGTCTCTCTCCTGGTAGTCGTCTCTGGCATGAGCACCTCTGGACTCCTTTCTGGCAGCAGCAGAGGCAGCAGTCTGGGTTGCACAGGTCAATAAATTCTGCAACTCCAATGTCTCGACCAAGTCAGAGTTCCAAATCATGGATCTATCGCTGGTCTTGACAACAGCGAAGCTCTTGTCGACCTCACCAATATGCTTAACACACTCGTCCAAGGTGTCCTGTCTTCTAAAGACAGCGCATCCCTTTTGCATAGTGCGTTGCATTTCGTCTCTGATTTCAGCGGTGGTTTTAGAACCGTTAGCGTTTCTAGCCTTGTCAAGGTTGGCGATGGACTCTAATCCAAGGTCCTTTGACACTGGCTTTAATGGAGTGCCAGGGGTCAAAGAGTCTCTGATAGTGTGGGACACAGCTCTACCAAACACAACCAAGTCCAATAAGGAGTTAGCACCCAATCTGTTAGCACCGTGGACAGAGGCACAAGCAACCTCACCACATGCCAACAAACCTGGAACAACCTCGTCCTCGCCCTTCTCGTTCTTCTTAATCACCTCACCGTTCCACTTTGTAGGCACACCACCCATGTTGTAGTGCACAGTGGGTAAAATGGGAATGGGCTCCTTCGTGACGTCGACACCGGCAAAGATATGTGCGGTCTCGGAAATACCGGGCAATCTCTCCTTCAACACTGATGCGGGAATGTGCGACAACTGCAAGTGCATGTGGTCCTTCAATGGACCGACACCTCTGCCCTCATTGATTTCCATGGTGATGGCTCTAGAAACAACATCTCTAGATGCCAAGTCCTTGGCAGAAGGAGCGTAACGCTCCATGAAACGCTCACCTTCGGAGTTGAGCAAGTATCCACCTTCACCTCTGGCACCCTCGGTGATCAAGCAACCAGAACCGTAAATACCCGATGGGTGGAACTGCACAAACTCCAAGTCCTCCAAGGGCAAGCCAGCTCTCGACACCATGGCATAACCGTCACCGGTACATGTGTGCGCCGACGTGCAAGAGAAGTACGCTCTACCGTAGCCACCGGTTGCAAGAACGGTCTTGTGCGCTCTGAATCTGTGCAAGGTACCGTCTTCCTGGTTGTAGGCGACAACACCGACACACTCACCGTCCTGCATCATCAAGTCCATTGCGAAAAACTCAATAAAGAAATGCGTGTCGTGTCTCAACGACTGGCCGTATAAGGAATGCAACAAGGCGTGACCCGTTCTGTCGGCCACAGCACACGTACGGTAGGCCTGTCCGCCTTTGCCGTACTCCTTTGACTGACCGCCAAATGCTCTCTGATAGATTCTACCCTCGTCGTTTCTACTAAAGGGAACACCGTAATTTTCCAATTCGTAAATAGACTGTGGAGCCTCTTTGGTCATGTAATGAATAGCATCTTGGTCACCTAACCAGTCCGAACCCTTTACAGTATCATACATATGCCAGTGCCAGTCATCCTTGTGCATGTTACCGAGAGCAGCGTTGATTCCGCCCTGAGCCGCCACCGTATGCGATCTGGTGGGGAACAATTTTGTGATGCATGCCGTTTTGAAACCGGCTTCAGCAAGGCCGAACGCGGCACGAAGGCCAGCGCCTCCAGCACCAACGACCACACAGTCGTACTCGTGGTCGATCACATGGTATTTTTGGCCCAAATATTTGGTGGCGTTGACTGTTTCGCCCTTGGCGTTGCCGATCACCTGTCTGGCGACGCTAGACGTGGAGAAGTTTCTGAATGCCCGCAACATGGCAATAATGTGCTAGCAAATATGTTTATGCGTAAAAATCAGGTTTTCTGGCGCAGATTTGTGAATTAAAAAATTGTCGCGAGCAAATCCCGCCTCGGACCACTTGTATGGGGTACAGGTTGAGTAAGGCTTTATTTCGCGCCTTCTTATTTGCTGGCTGTGACGCCTGTGCCGGCTTGCCCCGGGTCGTGCGGCTGCGACGTGGAAAATTTGACAGGATGAATTACCTATTGTGAGTTACAAGCCAATCTCATTTTGTAATCTATTGTCGACATGAAAAACGTTAGTTCAAGCTTGCTGTAGATGATTTACTGACAATTCCCCACTTGCAATCGCGGCTTGACCGCCTTCATTGTTTTGCTTTTCTTTGTTATTCTCAACCGGCTCTGGGTAAGCGATGGGCTTGCACTTCGCGCTGAAAATACATTCGCCCCATTCTGTGGGGTGTAAACGGTGTAAACGCTCCCGCTTCCGGAATGTGCGCCGGGCACACGACACATCGCACACTCTTGAATATCCTACCTTGGCCTCCGACAAAAAAATCAAGTCCGTTTTAGACGGATTAAGGTGAATTTCCTCGGAGGTTACCTTGAAATGAGGCAAAAATACAAAAAAAAGGAAACGGGGCATACTGGGAATTGAACCCAGGGCCTCTCACAATCTTGTTTGTCCAGTTCTTGGAACACAACCCAAAGCGAGAATCATACCACTAGACCACACGCCCGATTTCTGTCTGTCAACTTTTAATGAAGATATGTCTCATAATTTGTGCTTTGTATTTACGCCAGAAGCCGCCGAAAGCGGTTTTCTGTTAATACGATTTGTTTCTTTAAAAATAACCGTGGTTTCCTGTTAATACGAATTGTTCCTTTCAAAAAAAAAGTTTCCGAATCCGCAAAGAGAGTCTTCTTTTGTCAGTATTTGAGCCAGATATATGCAGGCTTTTCATAGTACATATGTGAGCACCCACTAATAAATCATTTGTTTCTTGAAAAAAAAAACACTTGCGCATCCTCAATTAGTTTGTGAAAGTGGAAAGTAAGGCGTATTTAGGACGGCGCCGGGAGGTGGAGAATGGTGTTAGTCTCGCGCTCTTGCGAAAACCAACCCCATGGGTCGATGGCAGTCTGATGAGTCAGATTAGTTGAGTTAATTCTGTGTAGAGGTCTCAAAGCGGGTTTATTCTCGATGAGAGATCTCGTATCTACAAACGATGCCTGTGGTGATTTTGCGGTCTATTTTGGATTTTTTCTATATGTTGTATAGTTTTTGCAATTATTGCGGTGTGCTTGTCATACTCTGATGTGGGAGTCCTGTAGTGTGATAAATCTGAAGGGAGTCAAATGCTTCCAAGTGACACGCTGGGTAAGGGGATACCTTACTCACCTATGATAAGATGTATGGACTGCTCTAGGCGTATCCTCTGAATGAGTTGGTGTGTCCAATCTCCCTCGTCGGAGGACGTGTCCAGTTATTAGCGCTCACGATCATCACGTGACTACAGTAGTATCACGTGAACAGATGCCGGGCTATAACCCCTTACGAAATCTTTGGAAAGAAAAAAAAAGTGTGGTTGCCATTAAACTACGGTTTGCTACTGGTACGAACTTTCTCATCGAAAAGGAAAAAGTCTAGTTTGTCTTATCTGATCGTCGAAAGAGACCGCAGACTAGATATTGACTGAAATCCAAGTACGTTCAAATTGGGTTCAAAGATCGAGCTGTCACTTAAAAGCATCTGGGATAGTGTGAGCTACCAAAAGCTTCTTTGCGTCTCCAACTTACTGAAATGTACACAAAAATTATGGGTGATTCTGCACCAAAAGCAATGGCAATAGTATTCGACCCAGAAACATACAATCGGTGCTTTAGTCAGTCGAGCGTCAATGAAATTGTTTAAACCTTAATTTTTAAACTCATTCCTCCAAAAACACGAGCAAGTCTTGATTTGAATGGCTGTAGTGACATTTGATATCACCTAAACGCTATTAATTGTATGGCCAGGACTCTGTACGCCTGCTTGAAAAAGGTTGTAACGTATGTGGGTAGAAGTAAATGAAAGGCTTGGAAACGGTGATGAATTTATGTCCGTTATCAGAAAATGACGTCGTCTTCTTTGTCCTGCAAGACATCACCCTCGCCCAAAGCCAACTTGCCAACATCTTCAATTACCTGGTCCTCACTAGGCGCAGAAATGGCAGCCTTCTTCTTCTTTTTCTTGTTCTTTTTCTTCTTTCCCCCATTTGTAAGTGCACTCCCCTGTTCTGACGGTTCTTCCTCCTCTGGCCCAGGTGCACCAGCTTCCTCCTCTACTTCGTCTGCCTCCTCGCCTTCATCAGCTTCGGAGGCCTCTCTTTCTGCTCGCTTCGCCAATTCTTCGGCCTCCTCCGCGGCAACAGCCACTTGCTTCTTTTCCTGCACCTTCTTCAATCTGTAAAACTCTTCCCTGTCTAACTCATCTAATTCGGAGTTGATGTAACTGATCGTGTTCTCCGTTCTTGGGATGATCACATGTTCAATGGCGTTCACTCTTCTATTGGTCACCTTGATAACTTCATCCAAGATAATGAACGCTGTCTGCAAAGATGCAAGTTCGACTAGTGTTTCGACGGCCTTAGTGTAAACCATTTTGGCCTTCTGCACTTGCTGGCCGCCTCTTCCGAGACCCGTCATTTTGAAATCATTGATATCTTCATTTATGTGGCTGTCAAACGCGGGCAAATAGACACCAGATACGTTTTCTTGTTTTGCCTTGACCAGGAATCTAGCCTTTTGAACGCTCTCAATCACCTGATAAGCGATGTTGTCTCCTGTGGCATATTGCACTTCGGCTAACGAGAAAGCAGCCGTTTGCATCACACGTCCCATTTTGCGCTTGGCGTCGTCAATACGCTGCGTGATGTCTCGAAACCGTTTGGTTAATGCTTCAGATTTTCTCTTCAATAAAGAATGCCCCTGTTGTGCTCCTTTTAACTTGCTTTTCATAAGTCCCAACGTCATCCGCGTCGGGAATACCTGCTCCCTGTTACCAGCGCCTGACATTTTGATGTGTTAGCAATCACGAAAGAAACCAGTTAATGAGTGAGGCGTGAAACTCGTCTATTCACTCGAATTATTGAGATATCGCCGATTAGGATTTGAGGGTTCCTGAATCTATTTCGCACTGGTGTACGGATGCACAATGTCTTGATAGCCTCTAATTCATCAGATACAACCGCAGAATTTGATAATTATCTCGCCACATAATTGCAAGTCTACCACTACAATTGTCGGAATACGTAACAGAAGCGCTTTTTCAAAGATTTGTCGCAGAACAGGCGCATGTAATTTATATGCCCTTGTGAATGACAGAAAGGAATTCACTAGTGCGGTTTTTGACACGACCTTGGTTCTTCATGCGCTTATATCGGCTTAGCATCTAATGGTCATGTTTATGACTCAGCATAGCTTTCCGCTTTGCTTGCTTTATTCAAGGTTGGAGGCGGTAGTTCAGGTCAACCCGAGACTTTGAAATTTCGCACAATATTATTACCATTTTATAAGCTCATCCATGACCATGGTTCCCGGGAAAAAGCTTTTGTTTATACGTTTCAAAAGATATGTATTGAGTATACGAAAAAGCGGTGAGCAATGTTTTTGAATAAGATCTAAGTGTTCAGTCGAATACCAATCATCTAGAAAGGCCCCTACAACGCGCAAAAACAGAATTCGGCCGGATAACGCCAAAACCTATCAATAATAAAACCTAGCACAAGTGGGGTGGCAACAAAAAGTTTGGAATCGAGTTTTTGATGAAGTAGATATGGTTACAGTTGCGGCACGTCATCTTTCCCTCCATTATCTGTGTCTCGACAAGCAAGCTATGCAAGTCCCTCAACACGGCCTGGTCGTCCTCCATAATAGGATCTAAGTTTTCTGGCTTGATGGGTGGAAGAGAGGTGTTTCCCAAGTCAGCAGCAACTTTTAGAACCGCATTACAGTCTAATCTCTCCAACATGTGAACAATGAATTCAGCGTTGTATTCCAGCTCTTCCTGCACAAGCTGGCACTCTGAATATTGTAGTGGAAAAGACTCTGTAGAAGAGTCACATGTTTTGATTGCACACTTAACAAAGTTGGTAGTTAGGAATTTCATTTCGGGTGGAATTTTTGTGTAAATTTGTTCAGGCGTGAATGACAGAGTCGATGTGAGAAGAGCCTCGCTCATCTAAAAAAATGTCAGATTGTCCTGCAGATGATGAGGGTCCGGGACCTGACTTTCAAGGTCCCTCAATGCATTAAAGTACTCAAATAGATTTCTTGTTTATTATTGAAATGCGAAGTTTTTGTTATGCAAGAGCAACAGGTATATTATGGGATGTCTGCTTTTCCATTGACCCCGATCCCGGAAACGCTGTCGGTATGCTCGTTCGTCTACATTTGCGATCCTGCGTTTCCTGAGGAGCCACGTTTGGTGAGGCCTGTAGCACCTGCAAAATCAGGTCATGAAGAGGTTTGAGCTGTGAGTTCTCTGTTCCTTCAATCTTGTCCTTAATCAAAGGGGCTATCCATTCGCATCGCTGCTGGTCATGAATACGGCAAAAGGCCTCTCCAAGAGTCTGGAGAAGCTCTTCGCTGAAAAGCTCTTTAATGTTATCCTCGTGAGAGTGTTTGAACTCTTTAAATGCGGATTCTGGACCCGAGAAAACTCGTAGGCCCTCGGCAGTTCTTACCAGATTGATGATAAGCGTGCCAATCAACATGTCAACAGATTTGTAATCGTTGAAATCCACACAGGCCCGTATCGCCGTGTCGATGACATTTTTCTCAAAAAGAATGGGCGTATCCGAGAGCTCTCTATCCAGCGTTGAGGTCGAAGTCTTCTTGATAAACAGCGGAAAAGACACATTGAGTCGAGTCTTAGTAATCAACGGCTCAAGAAAACCCATAAGGCTTTTTACAAAAGAGCCGTTTCCCCGTACTCTGTTGAACTCGATAAGGCTTCTCAAAAGCTTCGGGTCTTCCTTTATTAGGCTCACAAAATGCAGCATGTTTTTGCTTGCAAATTCCTCTTTACACTCGCTATCCGCCCATGCCGTTTCGCGGCATTGGAATGGGGTTAAATGGTGATATACAACAGACTGATAATTGTATAGTCCCGCGCTTCCAAACCGATCCAACAAATCTCTCAAGATCGCGTTGGTTGGGATCGACTGACTTTCGCTAGTGATAACTCTTGCAAGGTGAAGCACAAATCCAATATGCTTGAGTGGCTGGAAGCTTGATCTGTACAAAGAGAATAATTTGTCGAATGTGGTAAAATAGTCGTCATTACTCATGATGCAACTTTGAAAAACTGGACCCTTTATTGCCAGAATCGAGCTTGTTGTATCAGAGTGTTCATAGTTGCGCCAGCGCCCGGACTTGTGTATGTACATGTCATATCTTAGCAGTCTCATGTTCGAGAAGAGATCTGACTGCCGGATCCCCTTATATAGTGAACGCAATTCTGCAGGGTCAAGCTGCTTGAGGTACGGCTTGGAATTTGAAACGATACCAGAGCGTAAGGTGGATAGTTCACGTAACATTAGATTTTTTTTGTCATCCTCGTGCATTGCCTTGAAAAGATTTGGTCGGTAAAACCCAGTGTTGTCAGGAGCAACCTTTTTCAATTGAGGATCGTAAAACGCATACCTCAAATTGAGTTCCACAAGACACGTAGTAATTAACTGCTGAGATAGCAGCATCAAGGTATTCTGAATCGGTGCCGAAAATGTGCGCGCTTTTTCGTCACTTCTGTCAGTTGTAGGTTCTTCAGGTTCAAGTGTAGTAGTCTGTTGATTTGCGAAAAGTTGAGCAATATTCTTTGGCTTGGACAGAGCTGAAGCGATGGCGGCACGCGAACAAATGAACTTGTGCGCTAGGGTTTCTTGAGCTTTCAATCCTTCTTGCTTTATTGTTTCCTGTCGTAGTTGCTCTGGGTTTATTCTATTCAGCTTAAAAGATCTAGCCTTTTGTTTTTTTGATTTGAGCTCGGCGAGTTGTTGTTGAATTTCCTCAAGTTGTTGATCTAAGTCCGAAACCACAGCCTCATAATTTGTAAGCTCTGCTGCCCGCAGCGAGAGGTGATCCAATCGGTGGTTTTTCTTCATGGTACTGAGCGCTTTTAAATGTAGCAAAACAGCCACGTTGGTGGCAAAGAACAAGACATGGTTGGGGCTCTTTACTAGTCGTAGAAAAAGCTTCAGCTCAGGGCTGCGTACGAGATTTTGGCCTTGTCGAAAAGAGATCTTAGGTAAGCCTTGAGTCACGTTCTGAATATGTATAGCTCTTCGGGAAACGGCCTCGTGGCTGCATGTCTTTGGGCGACTAAAAACAAACATGTGGCCGTGAAACGCTATTATAATTGAGGCCAAGCCCAGTTTATTTGGTAGGTTGAGGCCAACGCAGTTTTTCTCGGAGTTAGGATCTTGTGAATAATCGCGATGTGAGATTTTCAGGCGATACTATTCGCGCGACAGAGGTCTCTTATTGTCAAGGAACCTGTACACCAAGCGACATCATACGAGTAAGATTTGCATCCTCGCATGCTGCAAATTTAGGCACGACAGTCGGCATACAGACAGTAGTCGGTGTCCGCCAAACAATAATAGTACCAATACATGACTAAAGAAAAAAAAAAGCACACAATGAGAACAATCACAAGCAAACGAAAGTTTCGTGTTTGGGTATATGTTGCAGAATAGGCTTTGGGCGTCGAGTATTATGTGTGTGACCATACTGTCTATAAGAGATCCTCGATGCTGTGCTGGTTGCCAAGATCCTTTTCCTCGGTCAACTGACTAGGATCTGCAATGGTGGCTTGGTAAGTCCTAATAAGGATGCTTAAAGCACTCAACCATAACACAGCCTTACCACACAATGGGTTTATGTGAAACTCAGAGTGGGTTATCTGAAACAATGGATCTCGCTGAATGCTCAATGCGGAACTTGGGGTTGCTCCTATGTCTCAGTCCTTATAAAAGACTGAGGGTTTCCACATGGTGCACTTCGTTAGAAAGCTAACCAACAATTTAACTAATCGTTCACCAAACCTTTAAAAACTTATAATACACAAAGTTAAA
Source organism: Metschnikowia picachoensis (assembly GCA_030556465.1). NCBI lineage: Eukaryota > Fungi > Ascomycota > Pichiomycetes > Serinales > Metschnikowiaceae > Metschnikowia > Metschnikowia picachoensis. Next base: position 24,630 of record JAKTUB010000313.1, on the reverse strand, counting down.
TGTAGGTTGATTCATACCATCCAACCGAACTAACTATAAACATTTAAGATGTAAGTTCCTACACCTTTCCACTGTGCAACTTAATAAGCAAACAAAAAGGATACTCCTGCGGAGTATTCGTTAACACGAAGTTATAAATATCACAACAGTATAGCTTCTAGAAAGTTTAATCCCTGAAAGAATGCAAAGATGAGGTGGCCTTTATTTTCAAACGATGTCTGGATATCAGTCAGTGTGGCCACTCGCGGGCCCAATGTTCTTTCAATTTTATTGTGGATGAATATACTCTAACAAGGCACTAACGAATGCTTCATTCGGCGGAGCACTGACTTGATGTATACCACAGATTGTATATATCCGATTTACAAAAAATTATCTCTATGATGGGTTAGCAGTTATCAATGTCTTAGAGTGATCTTCCCCCGGTGCTGGATGAACTAGGCAGGACTCCTTCGGAGTCTGCCTCTCCGGCTTATACCGGCGACCTTTACTGTGAAGGTGAACTTCGTCCCGGGGACTCCTCTCCCGAGAGTCCGTTTCTTTATGGCACATCATGTCACATTGGAAATCAAAGACTAGCAAGCCCTACGGATGAGGACAAGATGCTTGTGCACCTATACAGTCCGAATATTCAACAACAACAGGTTTTGAGCCCTTAGATTCCCAAAGCACGAGGACACGTCAATGTGAACCGTGAATGCTAGCGATGAAGTCATTCCTTTGAAACATTCAGACCATAGTAACCCGCCAAGATGAAGCTTTCACATTGGTTACTTGGAGCGTTTGCCGCAATCTCAAAAGTTTTGGCCGCAGAGGATGTTGTTGACGTAGTGCCTCAAGAGCCCGTTGCGCAGTTCGACTTGAAAAACTATGCGTTGAGTTATCACATCGAGGAGTACCCGGAGTTAACCCCGTCTGAGGCTGCGGTTTTTCTAAACGGTGAAATCATTACCTTGCAGTACGAAATCTCGAATGATGAAGAGAATGTGATCACTGTTGTGGGCTTGGGAGGTTCTTTCAGAGACCCGCTGACCGGCAAGCCAATCGTGAATTTGACTGCCAATTCTGTTGAGTCATTGCTTATCCAGCCGCTTACATCGGCTACAATGCGCCAAAAAATCAACTTGGACTTTTTCCCAGGCGATTACGTATTGGCGCCAGAAGTTTACGTCGCCTTTAATGATGAGTTGAAAGGCATTTCTGCGAGAGGCCAGCTTATCACCGTGAGTGAGCCACTGGTGTCTATTTTCAACCTTTAATTTCTCTTTTTGGAAATCATTTTCATTGGTGCGATTGTCGCAGCTGTCTACTACTTCTATGGCTCTGCCCTTGACAAGTACTTCAAGGGCACGGCCCCGGTCACGAAGACCGGCAAATCATCCGCTTCTGCCTCTGGCAGCCAGTACACTTGGGTACCCAAAAATCATCATCCATTTGAAAAAAAGCCAAGGGCTCGTAAAGCTTACTAATTCCTGGGTCTATCGTAAACATGAAATGAGGTAAATGCGCCCCTCTGTGGTCATACTCAGCCGCAATTTTTTAATATTGTTAGCCCGGAAAAACATATAAGTCACAGGAAAATCGAGCGGGTTGTCTTTTAGGTCAAACTTTGCCAATTCAAAACCACTTTAACTATTGCTTACGATTTCTTTTCACTGTCAGGACATGCGCACGTCCCTATTTATGTCGTGCCAGACGTGCCAGACCAAGCCCCATGCAGTCCTTGGTTCAGTAAATCATAGCCACAGCCACAAGCAGATCAAACGGCCACTTTTAAAGTAAATGAGACTTTACCTCAATGATCACCCGCGTACTTTTGTGGTAATAGATTCTTCATATGCACTCATCATCCGCCATCCTTCTCCAGAGTATAAGGCCACAGATCTGTCACATAGACATGTACCACACATACATGATCGAGGCCAGCCCACAGCCAACAATAAAGTCTTGGTTGAATTCTTGCAGTCAGAGGAGCTAGATTTATCAAAATTCTCGGATGTCACTCCGCGAAAGTCTCGCCTGAACAAGCAGCTTCATGGATTCTTGGGTCTATTGAATGTGAAAGGATACATACACTTAGGATTCGTCACGAAGGCTACAAAAGTGGCCTCGCCCCAGCTCAATGAAAGCGTTCACATGATTGATGACGTGGCGTTCTACTGCCTTAATAGCGACCGGTTCGACTCTTGGATCAACACGAATGACGAGGATCTACAAAATGACAGTGTTGAAGATTCAGAAGGTTCTTTAAACGGATACCCCGGGGCATCAGTCAGGCGACTACTTTCTCTGGGTCATTTCTACTTCTCGAAAGAGTTCGATATCTCGTGCACGCTTCAGGAAAGAGGATACGCAGGCCCCCCAAGGCATACTACCACTTCCGATGACCCTTACTTCCGCAAGTTTGCTTGGAATAATCACATGGTATGTGCTTTGATGGAGATGCGTGATATTCTTAACCCTTTTGAGCGGCTGAAATTTGACTCCACGGGCTTTTTAACCGTTGTCACACGTGGGTATGCGAAGACAGTGAACGTTACCTTAGACGACGGTGGGGACGCACTTCTTACGTTGATTACTAAGCAAGCATGCAAGAAGGTTGGAGCGTTGTTTGGTGACCTGGGATGTGATGACGAAGGAGAAGTCTCCAATTACGCGGAGAGCGAAGTGATCATCTACTCGGAGAAGTACAGCTTCTCGTATGTGGTCGTCAGAGGAAACGTTCCCAGTTTTTGGGAGCTCGAAAAAAGTTCACTCATGCTGTCAAGGAACAATAAAAAACTAAAACTCACGCGATCTTTTGAGGCGTCCAGTCATGCTTTTTTGCGGCACTTTAATACCTTGAGTAAGCATTTCGGAGATGTTCACATCATCGATTGTCTTTCACAAGACACGAAATCGTACAAAGGCGAGCTAAGTGATAATTTCAAAAAGCATTATGAAGAGTACGTGAAATGTAAGGAGAGCCTGATAACTGACATGGAAGATGCTTCTGAGACCAATAAGGTGTTGCTACACATCTCAAAGGTATCGTACACCTCATTACCGCTTTCTCTTTCAATCATACGGAAAGTCGGCTACTCCACAGTCAACCCAAAAGATGTTGTTAACCCGCTAATTCTCTCCATGATCGACTTTGGAGCTTTATTCTTCGATGTGAAAAAGAAAACCTATATTGGCAAACAGCTAGGTGTGTTTAGGGTTAATTCATTTGACTGCTTGGCCAAAGTGAACTTTGTCTCGAAAGTTATAAGCCAGGAGGTTTTAAACTTGGCATTCCAGGATATGGGAGTCATCGTCCCGCATGATCTCTTGCAACAGCATGCAAAATTGTGGGAGGAAAATGATGAAGTTCTCAAAAAAATCACACTTGCATACATGTCCTCAAAAGCAAAAGCGAAGTCCCTGTCAACAAAAAATATAATCAAAGAGCAGTTGACAAAAAGATATCTCAATGTGATGCGGGATCCGAAGGCAAGAGAGCTGGCAATGCTCAAGTTGCTCGGTAGACTGCAGGATCAGGATGGGATTGTGGTCTTCAATCCATTGCATCAGTATGTCAATCTACAGCTTAAGAATCGTGCGGAAGAGTTTAGTTCTCGTGAAAATATCAAGATCTTCTCAGCAACCTTCAATGTGAATGGCACTGTCTACGAAGAAGACGATCTCAAAGAGCTTATATATCCATCGAAACATGATGTGGAAAAAGACTATGATCTTGCTTTTATTGGCTTTCAGGAAATCATAGAGCTAACTCCGGGCAAGATGATATCCGTGAAATCTGATAATTTTAATAATTGGGAAAGAATATTGAAAAAGGTGTTATGTGAGAATAGTCCTAGCAATCAAAACTACGTCTCTTTGTGGGGCTGGCAAATGGGCGGTATCGCCATATTGCTCTTCATCAAAGAAAGTCAACTCGGATACGTGTCGAATATTGAAGGCTCGATCAAAAAGACCGGGCTTGGTGGCATGAGTGCCAACAAAGGAGGCATTGCTGTCAGCTTCAATTATTCCAACTCGCTGATCTGTCTCATCTGCTCACATTTAGCTGCTGGACACAGCAATGTCGAAGAAAGACATCAAAATTATAAGACCATTTCAAAGGGAATCGTGTTTTTCAAACACAAAAAAATGAGAGACCACGATGCTGTCATATGGTTAGGAGATTTCAACTTTAGAATAAACTTACCTATAGACGAGGTGAAGCACTTGATAGAGGTTCGAGACTTTCAAAAACTCTTTGAGTTTGATCAGTTGAACAAGCAAATGGCAAACGGAGAAACTTTTCCATTCTTTGATGAAAAAGAAATAACATTTCCTCCGACATACAAATTCGACAACAACACTAAAATCTATGACACTTCGGAGAAGCAGCGTGTGCCTGCGTGGACAGATCGAATTCTAAGTCTCTCAAAAAATAAGTTATTGAAGCAAGACGTGTATGACTGCCAGGAGGATATCATCTTCTCTGATCACCGGCCGGTGTATTCCATCTTCACGGCATCTGTGGAAGTTGTGAATGAAAAAGCAAAGAGAGATATATCTCACGAAATCTACGAGAGTTATACTGAAGTCGTCGGAGACATCAATTTTCTCCTTACTGCGAGCGATGTAACTAAATACGTGACAGACGTTTGGGAAGAGGCTATGCCTCCACCAAGTTCCGACAAAACCAAATGGTGGCTCAAGTCAGGAGCTCCGGCCAAAGTCTCAATTGAATTACTCGACAGTGGCGAATCGGATCTCATATTCAACCCGCGGTATCCAATCAACCCTTTCGAAGAGACAACAGAGCCATTGCTCATTCATAAAGAATCACTTTGGGACATGGTAAGAGGACCTGAACAGAAAGCCACGAAGTAGTTAATTATCTTCGATAAGTCCAACATGTAGCCAAATTTTTATACCCATGTTTAATTTTGCTCACTCTCCTCTTTCTGTGGTTCCCCGTTTTCTTTCAATTCGGCCCTGTTGTTCTCGATCTCGTGGAGGATATTGTCCATTTTGCTATCCAAGTCATCAAGCATCTTCTCGAGAGCCGCAGCTTGTTTCTCTGCGTTCGTAATACTGCCGTAAGCTTCAGCGATGCTGACATTTTCCTGTGTCATGACTGTGTGCACTTTCTAATGTTGAAAGTCAGATCTATTGAATATTGATGTTCATGCGCATTCAGTTTCGAGTCAAGCCTCGACATGCAAAGTACGTAGTCTCGCGCGTCATGCCACAACAGTGTCATAAACTAGCATACTCTCACGCATTCTTTTGTCTCGGGTTGATAACGTAGATGAAATTTTTCACTTCGATGGGTATTAGCATGGATTTATCAATGAATAAGCGACTGCCACACGATCTAAAATTTCTACGCAGTCGCTACCAAACCCAAAAAGAACTGTTTTTCTGTCTTGGGTGAGATTCTGACTGACACACCCAGAAACACTCTAGAGAAGCACGTTGCTGACTGAAACAAAAAATCCCACATGAGTTGACAGTATAACACGACGTGCTTTCATCAGACATTTGTGTTCGCACAATCATGTAAAATTTTGTTATCTATATTGAGGAGCTTTCTCAGACGCAACAAATAATTGGGTCTAAAAATGACCAAGAGGTATAACTACGTGGTCCCTGAGCTCACTTCTGGTCTCTATGGATACTGTTCAAGATCGACACCAAAGAGATAAACGAAGCTTGTGATACGTCTTCGTGAATACCAACACCCCACCTTGTGGACCCATCTGACAATTGAGCCGCAATGTATGTCGCTGCCTTCGAGTTCGAGTCATCACCAAGAGAATGTTCATGGTAATGTTTAACATCGACATCGATCCCCAAATCTTTTTTGATAGCGTCAGAGAACGCAGAAATAGGTCCATTTCCTGTGCCGGAGATTCTCTTGGGCACGCCAGCAATAGTGATGTCAACCTCGATTGTCCTGACGCCTCCACTTTTCGTGAGCGAGTAATCGACCAAGTTGTAGTAGAATGAGCTTGCATCATCGTTCGATTCATGCGCGATGAAATACTGTTCTTTGAACAAGTCGCAAAGTTCCAGATTAGACAATTCTCGACCTTTACTTTCGGCCTTGCGCTGAACAGACTTCGAGAAATCAACTTGCAAGCCTTTCGGAAGGTCAAGCTCGAGATTTTTCAAGATCACCCACGCAGAGCCACCTTTACCGGACTGTGAGTTGATTCTAATGATGGCCTCGTAGGTCCTGCCAATATCAGCTGGATCGATCGGTAAGTAAGGGAGTTTCCATTTGACTGTTTTGCCATTAGCCTTCGCTTGTTTTTCGCCATATTGAGCGAAACCCTTTTTGATAGCATCTTGATGCGACCCTGAAAATGCACACACCACGAGCGACCCTCCATATGGGGCTCTTTCTGGAATCGGAATTTTGTTACATCTTTCGACAATGTCGATAATCTCGTTGATGTTTGAGAAATCAATTTTGGGACTGACTCCCTGGGAGTACAAATTGAGGCCTAGAGTTACCAAATCAACATTCCCTGTTCTCTCTCCGTTTCCAAAGAGACATCCTTCAATTCTGTCCGCGCCAGCAAGCTGGCCTAATTCTGCCGCTGCCACGGCACAGCCTCTATCATTGTGTGGGTGGAGGGATATGCAAATCTTTTCTCTCTCCGAAATATGCGTTGAGAAGTATTCAATCTGATCAGCGTATACATTAGGAGTAGACATTTCAACTGTTGCAGGCAAGTTAAAAATGATGGGGTTTTCTGCAGAGGGATTCCAGGCCTCTTTAACGGCCTCGCAAACCTCAAGTGCAAAGGACAAGTCGGTGTCTGAGAAGGTTTCTGGTGAAAACTCAAAATCCCATACCGTGCCGTGTGGGTTTGGTGCATCTTTTGTGAGAGCCCTTACAAGCTTGGTACATTTCACTGCCAACGCTTTGCATTCTTCCTGTGATAATCCAAATACCACATTTCTGAAACAGTCGGACGTGGCCAAATAGATGTGAACGGTGGCTTTTTTCGCCCCTTGAAGAGACTCGACTGTTCTTCTTATGAGTTCTTCTCTGCAGGCAGATAATACTTGAACGCTGACATCGCTTGGGGCGTTTTCAACTGCGTACCGAGTGAAATCAAAGTCTACCTGAGAGGCAGATGGAAAGGCAACCTCAATTTCTTTATATCCAATCGAAACAAGTTTGTGAAAATATGCCTTCTTCTCCTCGAAGGACATTGGATCTGGAAGCGACTGATTGCCGTCTCTCAAGTCGGTCGAGAGCCACCTTGGTGCTTTATGCAAAGTGCGGTTTGGCCACTGTCTGTTTGGCAATTTAATGGGAGGGAATGCGTCGTACTTCACCGAGGGGTCTGTAAGCATGGGCATGATGGCTTTCAGTTTCTCTTTGATATTTTTGGTATAAAAGCTCAATATTTTTTCGAACTTATCAAATTTATATAGAGTGACGTGGTGGCGATGGATGAGTCAGATTTGAGATCCATCGGTCTGTACACTTTTCCCAGCTCGTGCATGAAGTGCCGAGCGACAAGCCTAATTATGTGCGGAAAGTGGGGTTGTGGCTTCGGCCGGAACAGCGCTCGGCAAATGGAATCGTGACTAAATAATACCATTCTTGCGCGATTCGTTGTTTTCTTACGCCTCATGCTAGAACTTTGCGGGGCAAATTTGCTGTCTGAAAACAAGGCAAAAAACATTTAAGTAATCTGTGTTTATGTTCCCATTTGAATCTGAGAGGATACAACAGGAGTAAATCTAGTCTTAATTAGTCATGGAAGGATGAAAAGCAAGGATATTGTGCGCCCGCCATGGTTGCATGATTCAGGGCAGTTGGGAAACTTGAACCGAGAGTTTGGCTTGAACCCCATTCACATCCCTTTCAAATGTGATGTGCAGAGTTTATGAATTCTCCTTTTTTTATTCATAAGTTTGGGTACATCAAGAATCGAGTCACGTCCCGTCATAAATGTATATGGCGTCTCTTTTCGACCACATCTTCATGTAATTCCATTTTTTTTCCGTCCCAATCAGAATCACGCGCTCTGGATCTCCTCGCAATGAAAGCCTCTAACAAGTTTGCATTCTGTTCCGATCGTCAAGCGTCTTTAGTATCAAACTTTATTCTCTTTTATTTTTTTGCTTGATACGTCTGTTAAAGGAAAGGGAGCCAAAATTGCTTACCTAGCTATCCACAATGGGTGTATTCCGCCCAACTGCCACTCTACTTTGACAACAATTGAGGCAATAATTCTTTTCTTTCTGCTCGTGATTTTGTAATGTACCCGACATCTACGATCTTGCAATCAAAACTGAGCCAATTTTATCCACACGGAATTGCAAAATGGGACGGATAATAATCATTCAAAGGTTTCTCTTCATCAGGTTATTGGTGCATACAGGGAAAGTCTTGACTTTTCAAGAACGTCAAAAAGAGAAAGTCAAATTCGAAAATAAAAAGTCGTGTTGATTAAACCAATATTCATATCTGTAGGATTTGAGTTGGCTAAATGCTGCTCATTCCTGAATAGATGATCTGACATGATTATTAACCTAGCCTTTGTCTGATGGATCGGGCAAATTAGTGTTTTTTTTATAAATGCGGTAAGTTGCGAGCGGTTCATGTGAGAGACTACAAGAGAAGCATAATCAGTTCCAAATATTCTTGAGCTTCAGCTCAAATTTCTTGCCGAATTTGCTTACTGATTTGAGTTTTTGATCTCCATCTTTAATTTGTAAACAGGCTCGTTCATTTTGCGTCTACTTTATAGGAGGTTCAGGACCAAGCTGAAGCACAGCCAATTCTGGATGCGACACTCTAATTTTCCTGGACCCGGGTGAAAACAATCAAAGTTATTGGTGTGTTCTCTTACAAACTCAAAAAAAAGATTTCTTCCATTTTGGCATGAGCTGGGGGCCTTTCTTTTGCCAAATTTGTACATGTGCATCCAGCGGTCACACATTGTACAGAAAGGAGAAATCTGTCAAGAGCGAAACGCTGTATTTGCCGTCATGGCTGGCATGTGATAATTTTGACTTGAAACGAATTCTCGAAGCAGAAACTGTGCTTCATGATTAGCCTATCCCTCGTACAATGAATGGAGAGAAATAGCGTCGTAACGAAACTCAGGGAGGCCAATTCAGGAGTTTTTATTGTCCAAGTGAGCTGACAATGATGATACTATAGCCTCACGAAACCTTTCTCCACAAATATTTTTTCGAGCAAGCAGCTGTGAAATGGACTGCTTTGTCGCTGAAGATAGCATTCATAATATGCATGTTGCACCAAACCCAAGTCAGCTCGCTGAATATGCAGTTTCCATTGTCCACTTTTTTGGCTAGCGCTTATATATGCTTTACTCTTGTGATTGAGAAGCAGGCTCATTAGCTCACATAATGGCGACAAAGAACGTTTCAGTTGGCACTGTAATGAAAGAAGGCATCTAAAAACAATATACACAAGTACGTTTTGAAATTGAAACTTCGGTGAAAAAAACGCTCACATCTTCCCACACCATTCTGAATGATTTAACTGAATATCTGCACAAAAGTAAGAAGAGTTACAGTGTTTTCGAGTAAGCGAGTTGACACATTGGGCGTTATCAATCGGTAATGCATGCAATATTGCCACGTGTTCAATCAACGGGCTCGGTTAAATTAGACCACCAGATTATTTCACAAGAACTAGCCGCCCTTACCAGCGATCACAAATAATTCAGGAAAGTCGGCCAGGGTCCCAGGATGTGATGGGTGCTACGGCACTCCAGTTTGTTCAGCATGATGAAAAAAAGGTTACTCCTCTTTTTTTAACGGGAAACCACACCATTTGCTTTTGCGGAAGCTTACTGCAGATTGCAGAGACTGAGTTAATTTGATTGCCTGGAAAACGTGGGCATCGCGCCATGTGTCAATGCAAACCCCTATCAGTATACATGAGATATACGACACGTGGGCACGTCACCAGTCGAAACACGCCAATACACCGCCATTTTTTTTTTTTAATGGCGTCGGCCTGTATCTTGCCGGTGCGGAATTGATGTGCAGGATAGACATGATTGCAGGCGCGGACTCTAATCGCGCACGAGGTCAATCTCCCCATCTCCAAATCCCGATCTAGGCAACAACTTATTAAAGGCTAAATTGATACCATGGCCATTGCGTCTATAAAAACTTCTGGGATTTCCCCCGCGAGACATCCATAAAGCATATATTATTGCAGCAAACCCTACCAGCAATTGGTCCTTTCGAGCATATACGACGTGATTTGCAACTTTCGTGTCCTGTTTGTAAGAAATGCTGAGCTCACTCTCTTCAATGGACAAGGTTGGCCCGCCAGCACATTTTCACTACGATGCAGATGCCAGGAAAGGCAGGCGCATGAAGAAAAGTGCCTCGGAGATTTTTACAATCATTTGTGCCGGTTTCGCTCTTATCTCCGATGGTTACCAGAATAATGTCATGACAATGATTAATACTGTTTTCGCCCGATTGTACCCGAAAGAATACACTGATGATATGAAGACAAGTCTATCAAATGCATCGTTGGTGGGGACAATATTTGGGCAAGTCGTGATTGGTATATTGGCCGACAGGCTAGACAGAAAGCAGTCGATTGTTATTGCTACATGCTTTCTTGTGTTCGGAACTGTGTTGTGTGCAGCTGCCCATGGAGCTTCTGTGAATGGGATGTTTTGGATGTTGATTATTTTCCGGGGTGTCACTGGATTCGGTATAGGGGCCGAATACCCATCTTGCTCTGTCTCTGCTAATGAAGCTGCCAACGAGTCCTTCAAAAGAAGAGGCGGGGTCTTTGTCATGGTGACTAATTTGCCGCTTTCATTTGGAGGACCGTTTGCACTAATCATCTTCTTGATCATATGGCAAATCACTGGCCTCAGCAATGGGTTATGGAGGGCACTTTTCGCTATTGGTGCTTTCTGGCCGCTATCAGTTTTCTATTTTAGGTACAAGATGGCAACCTCCGAGTTGTTCAAAAAGTCGGCCATCAGGAGAAATGTGCCCTACTTGTTGGCGCTCAAATTTTACTGGAAAAGATTGCTCGGCACATGTCTCTGTTGGTTCTTGTACGATTTTATCACTTTTCCCAACGGAGTCTTTTCCGCCACCATAATTTCTTCTGTCTTGCCTGGGGAGCAGGGCAAAAACCTCGAGAAAGTCGCTGAGTGGAACTTATTATTGGGAATAATTGCCATCCCAGGTGTGCTTGTAGGGGCTTACCTCTGCGATAAGCTTGGCCGGAGGAATACGTTGATGGTGGGGTTCTCGGGATACATCGTTTTTGGGCTCATAATTGGTTTGGCATTTGAAAAAATCTCCAAGATTACTGCTTTATTTATCATCTTCTATGGTCTCATGATGTCAGTGGGGAACTTGGGTCCCGGAGATATGGTAATCTTGACATCCTCCGAGTCTTTTGCCACCCCGATCAGAGGTACATGCTATGGATTGTCTGCTGCTATAGGAAAAGTTGGAGCTGTTGTGGGCACCAAATGTTTCATTCCTATACAGGTCAAATTGGGCCAAAGATGGACATTTATCATTACAGCTTTCTGCGGTCTTGCGGGTATGCTTGCCGCCTGGTTGTTCATACCTCAATTAAAGGATGATGATTTGTTGGAGGAAGACGTGAGGTTTGAAAACTACTTAGTCGAAAGAGGCTGGAATGGCACTTTCGGCGTCGAAGAAGGGAAAGTTGAAATGACCACCATATCCGATGACGAAGCTGTCGAGCAAACATATGATCATCATCACTTCAAAAATTAAAAGTGTGGGTCAAAAATTTTGCCTTCGAAAATTTACATGTGTATCAGGAATTTTTTACATTAGTTATAAACAAATAAACAATCATTAAAGCAACCATTCGCTCGGTTATGGGAGCGCATAAACATTAAGAAAACGTCTCTAGTTTTCTACACTTTGATCGACTCCTCATACGTTGGGGGTGGACCAAAGTACAAGGCATTGCCCTTGTCATCAAAGCCCGTGTCGGCATCAGAGCAGTCCACGCCGTTTTCAAGGGCCTTGTTCTTCTCGATCTCAGACAAACCCATCGAGTCCTTCACGACCCAAATATGTGGCTCTTCGTCATTAACGGCAGGATCATCGTATGCCGTCCTTACAAAATCAGGATTGTACTGAATATAGTTGAAGTAAACATCGGGCATAGAGTCACGCACCATGCCGAAATTGTTGGTCTTAGGAAGGAAGAACCTCTTGATCGTGCCACCAGCAGTGAGCTTTGTCAGGGACTTTTGCTGCACCACAGGAGCTGCGTATGCACTGTTTTTATCGGCCGCTATGAGCTTCTCATCGGCGGTGCCAATGTCAGATTCATCCTTGGTAAGCGCGTCTGTCCCGGCAGACGCAGGAATTTCAGGCAACACATGATCCTTCTGAGTCTCGGTCAAGCCCAACTGATTTCCACCAAGCCAGTAGTTTTTGCCCTCGGTCTTAATCTCCTTCAAGCCTTGGTCATACATAGGGTACTGGAAAGTGCGGTCACCAGCAGCATATTTGAAAGCGGAGATCGGCACAGCTTCAAACAATGGAATAAACTTCCACTTAAAATAAATGTGGCAAGCGGCAGTGAAGGCGATGAAAACACCTTCCAAAACGACGCATGCCCAGTTCTTGCCAAAAACAAACAACGCAACCAACAATACCTCAGACAAATACAAGGCAACGAACATCTGAAACATGGCCAATGGGTAGTTTCTTCCGCGGGCATCGGTAGCATTGGGCTTCATCACGTGAATCAAATTGTATAAGAACGCAACGAGGATCAAAAAGAATGTTATAGTGGCGAATCCTAAGATAAGAGGCGCGATGATTGAATAACAAATCGCGATCAATGCCACAAGCTGGAATGTTGGATAGAGCACAGAGAAGAAAGGCTGGCCCAAAGTGCTAAAACGGTTCCACTTAGATCTGGGCGTCTTGTCCAAAATTCTGCCGAGAACTTTCGATACAATCAACGCGACAATTTGCAAGATGGCACCAGAAGAAAAGGTCAAACCGTACAAACAAAGGTAAGCAATGTAAAAGTTGGAAGCTTTTGGTAATTTGGTAGCCAAGAGTGTCAACGCAGATGTAGGGTCATCTATCACATCCTGAATGGCACTGATGGCCGCCGAGGCAAGTGTCATAACCAAAAAGGAGTTCACAACCTGAAATGCGTAGTACCAATTCTGACAGTAACTTTCAACCTGCTGCACGGTGATGCAACCGCTGGTCTTACCCATTTTCTTGATGAAGGGAGGCACCAAGGACATCAAAATGGCCAAGGCGACAGTGGGCAACAAAGACGTGATTACACCTAACAAAGGTTTGGGCATGTTGTTAATAAAACTCAAGAACGTGAGCTTCTCGGTGATAAAGTTGATATTGGAGATGGCACCGACAACGGCAACGGGAATCGACCAGAAGATGATAGTCACAGTCAAAACGGTAGAGGCAATAGTCTTTTTTAGTTTTCTCTTGGTCTTAGTCAAGGTAAGATTTTCCCAGATAACGTCTTCCGGAGCTAAGCCAACATGTCTGCCGGCTTTCTTGAGTTCATCATGATAAGGAATGGCTTGGTAGGCCTTTTGCATTTCAAGTTGTGTTGGAAATTCAATGAAAACAGAAGGGTACTGCGCTCTAGCATTGTGCCGCAACTGCTCTTTCTTGATCTCGCGGTTCAATTCGCCCAATTTCTCCACTCCGTACTCCAAAGTGTCCACTTTCTTGCCAATAAGAAACTTTAGCTTGTGAGTAGGTCTCTTCTTGCCATCTTTCAAGTATTTGTTCAAATCGTCAACGGGCTCAGGAGCAGGTTCGCCTTTCTTCTCACACTTCATGCGCAACTTGTTGGCCTTGATGATGGAGCCATTGAGAGCATCTTCATAATTCTTGGCCAACTTCGCTCTTTCTTCAATTTTCTTGGTGAGGTCTTTGTAATCCCGTGCATACCACAAGTTGGTGGCAGTTGGAAAGTACTCTCTGAGCGTGAGCTCGTCCAACGCGGCGACCGGAATTTCAGTCAAAAGCAAGGTTCTGGATGACAATAACGAGTCATACATCGGTGTGGTCTGCAACGCATGTCTAAAAGTGGTGTAATACACCAATTCACGGTAAATGACAAAAATCACCATGCTGAAAAACAACCACGAAATAAATACATGGGCAAAGTATCTCGACTTGTCCTTCACGTTACCGTAGGTCAATATATCCAATTGCTTGTTTCCGTTGGAGTTCGTCGCATCAACAGGGAATATCACGGGCCACACAAGGAAACATCCTAGGAGGCAAATGAAGCAAAACTCAAGTAAGTAACGAAGAAAGAAATAACCATCTGGCCCGGTCTGCTGTATCAAGTAAGATTGAGGCTTTTTCAACAACGAGGTGGCCCAGGCGAAAAGGCCCTTGGGGCTCTCCTCTGGCTGCAAATCCTTGGAGACAGTCTCAACAGAATTACGAGGCTCATAAACTCTTTTGTTCTTTTTCCTGATGGAGATGAAAATGAGCATGAACGTGGCGAAAATCACCAAGTTGGGAATAAGCGACGACAACAATTGCGACGCCGATGTTGACGTATTCGAGGAATCTGAGGGGCTGCTGCTTGCCATCCTTGATGATGTTAGAAAATATCTTGCAACATAAAAACAATGGGAAAAAGTGAGAAACCGGGGTTAAATATGAAGGTTAGTGACCTGGTGGGGCGGGATGCGATTGCAGCAACAAACCGCATAAACCCACATTGTGCGTGGCATGAGAACAAGGAACACACCTGTGTATAAGGCACAAAACTCCGCGGTACAGCAATTCGACCGACCAGCCGCTTAGATTCACTTCAGCCCTGTGACCGAATGCTGCGCACGCTTGTATATAAAGAACCAGAACTGCACCGGTTACGACTTGAGGGTGACCACGTCATCGGCCAACACCTAAATTCCAGATTTTGTTTACCAATGTAGAATGCTACAGATGCCTTTTCGAGCCCGAAGCAGCTGGAGAACAACCACATGCCAAGAGATTTCAGTATAAGCGATATATACAGTACGAATGAAAATTATATGAAGTGTTCATTAGAATTTTAGTGGAGTCTGGCCAAGTCAAGAATGGAAATCTGCATACTGGGTGACAGAACGTATCGACGCGGCCCGGCAAAACGCAATTACTGCCTCTTTCACGATGGTCGTGAAAACTGTCACGTAAGACGGCACACAAAAGTATAACTCACATAGCATGCGAGAGAGCAAGTGCTCGCGTGCTCTGTCACTCTGAATGCCAAGCATTTCATGAAACCTAACTCTACGGCTTTTTAAGAAGCGAGACCAAAAGAAGTAGTCTAGACCAGCCCCTTAAACTTGGAAATCGACGATTTTGCATTAAAGCGTACCGAGGCTGCGCGAGCAAGTCTGCACATTGCTAAGTGGCTTCTTCTCGCAGTGCTCATATATGAGAGCTCTATGCCGAAATATTGATCTCGCGTTCGTCCTATCCTCCTTTTTTATTTGAAAAAGCCTACTGAGGCGAAAAAGTCATTACCGGCCAGGCGGTGGGTGATCAGGTCTTTCATACTCTCCGGCGTAACTAGAAGTATGGTGTCTCGTTACACCAGATGATCCCGGTGGAGATCCTGAGGGCCTTGTAAAATCATGATCTTCCTCGTCGGCAACAGTTGCACCCGTATTATCTAAGTTTTGAATTGGTTGTCCGTCAGCGTTTGAAGTGGTTCTTTGGTGGGCACTTTCAGGAAATGCCGGACCTTTGGCATTTGGGTTTGGGTGAAACGTGCCATCGGCCGCATAGTAACCCATATCGTCGGCATTAGCTGTTTCTGAGTAGGTCGGCACATACGCATTAGGTATGTCTGGATCTGTTCTTGTAGGTTGGTTATACTGGCCTTGCAGCTGATAATACGATGGAGGTGTTATCCACCGAGTACCGTAGATGGGCTGCATACCTCGCCGGCTTCTGAGTTTGTTGGCTCGTATAACTGCAGCCACACTTATCATAAGGCCCACGATAACAATAACGAAGAAAGCCCAGCGGGCGCCGCCAGCCCAATCTCCATTGTAGTAATATCTTGGCACAAGTTTGTGCTTTGAATTGTCTAAGGCAGGCATTTTGTCTTGGCTCGAAATCCTGTTTCTTTTTTCGTGTTGCGAGAATGATCTAAATCCGAAGTGTGCGCTCTTATGATGTCTCTTGCGAGGTACAGATACCTTGAGAATCAGTTTGACGAATTTATCTTGTTAAAAAAAAGCTAGCTGTGTAACTCGTAAATGTCAATGAAAGTGTTGCGCTGAGCAGTGCCGACTGAGGGGTGGTTTTATAGCCAAGAAGTCGCCCTCAACTGCCGCCGATGAGTGCGTGAAGGTGGAGGCGGACCATATACAGGAGCTGGTCATTGCTTGGCAAGGTTAACGACGGAACTCCAGATCGATAAAGTGGCTGAAGGTGGCTCATAATACTCATTAAATCTTTAATGTGCCACTTATTTCCTCACATTTCGAGGGGAAGAGAGATATGTCTCTATTTAATAGTGAAGATTTCATTCCGCAGAATCATCAAATACTGATTGCGCCTGGATTTTTAAACTCCTGAAATAATTTTAAAAACTACGAAAATTAGAGTCGCTTCTCCATTTTTTTGTGGAGAGCTAGGTAAGCAATGCTGGCTCCCCAGTCCTCAATCAAATGTATCAAGAAAAAAAACTCTTATGCTCACATGCTACGTCGTGCGCTTCGGGGCTTTTGCAAGCTACGTACGCCAGGCTTCGTCAATATCTTTCCACGCCCCCGCACTTTTTAATGACTTTGGTGTACAAGATAATTGACCTAAGAAGACCCGTCATTTTTCAGGTTAAAAAAGTTTTAGCTCGTTTCTGCCAACACTCATAGGCTTACAACGGACGATGTGAGAGGTTTCGATGACGTTTTCTCCGTATGCCCATCTAGCTGGGAGAAGTCTAATCCGCCCTCGCCCTCTTAGACTTCTAGTTGAAAATTAAATCGAAGAACCGTTTGATGTATTCATCTAAACAGCCTTTGCTACGCTATGCTGCAGAACACACAACTGATATATATGCGACAAAGTAACCCAATCGGCTGTTTATGAAAACGCGGTTTACTACACGGAAGCATTCCCAAATTCGGAAGTCAATTGTTGTAATGTGCAGTATTGAATATTCACGGCGATTAATGCCGAAGTCGCAGGGCCTATCAATAAAATAGATAACGGTAGACACATTCATCTCTTATGTTTGAAATCGTACTGACGAAAATGAAGGCCCATCGTATCGGATATACGATATGTACGTCGTGTTCGACTGTACGATACAACACTGGCCCTCAGTGCTACTATGCAGAACTCCATTCAAGACAAGGAATGATCCGTAGGATACTCACCTGTTTTATTTCAAGGGATTATTGACTGGAATGTGTTTGTCTAGTGACTCTAAAGCTTAAAGAGAGCGCCTCAAACTTCAGAAAGCATCAATTTAGATGAGAGCTTGCTGACAATTTTGGAAGATTTTATGATACCATAAACAATCTTACATTTTCTTAGCATTTTTTCATAAGAAACAATGGTCCGCTTTCACTTTGCCGTGGGCCTCGTTCGAATCTTCACCCATTGAATTAATTTTGGAATAAGAAGTAATATCAGTTCATCAAGAAAACGCACGGTTCAACTAGCCATTAGGGCGATGACAACCTAATTATTTCTCATACGCAGCCAAGCCAAGAAATCAACGCAAGGCAAGGTAGCGAAGCTGACTATGGTTTTATATATATTCATATATAGTTTTGTGGAGAGCTAGGTAAGCAATTCTGGCTCCCAGTCCTTAATCAGATGTATCAAGCAAAAAAAAAAAAAAAACTGAGCAGTTTCAAACTTTCATCTTTCATTGCGACATCAGGCAGCGAATTCGAAACGTGCGGAAGAGGCTGCAATAAAATAGGTTCGCACCGTGAACGACAGAGTATTGAGCGCCAGATTTTTTTTCCCAGTCATCCGTTTATTGGCAACACCCCACTATTTTAAACTCGAAATTCAACTTACGATCACCCTGAATTTTCTGAAATGTTCAAAAACAAATTGAAGGCGCTCGTGCATCACGGGGATTACACAAAATGCACAGCAAGCAATGAGGGATGCGGAAATCATCAACGGATCGTTTCACTTGTTGACGCGAACAGGTATGTGAAATTCAACAGATGTCATCCATTCCCAAATTCTAACATATGCCCGAAGTCTGCGTCTGCCGATTTCTGTATTAGAGCAGATCTGGTCGAATATCGCTAATAGTGACGAAACGGAGCTAGTTTTGAAGGTGAAAAAAGGCTGCAAAAATTCTCGAACAGTGCCACAAATATATGGATTTATCAGAGAGTTTGCAGAGACCGAAGCGCAGGCTTATAGATTCACAGCTGTATTGACAACGCTTAAACTCGTGACTCAGAACTTGCGAAGACATAGTATCACCACTCTTCGTGACATATATTACAGGGATGTTTCGGCGTATCAAGGAAGCCAAAGAAGACTGAATGATTCTCTCAAGCTTATTTCAGCGTCATTAGGATACAACGCAGAGCGGGAGTTGAATGTAAACCCATCACCCAAAGGCCTTCTATTTGGTGGGCCGCGTATCCACCTTGCGGTGAACCACACCACGATCATAGAACTAGGCTTTGATAAAGAAAGTGCCCTTATTCCCGCTGGGTATACAGAAGATTCATATCTCACTGGCGATGCTGTGGATGTCGTTGTCGTAATTGAAAAGGAAGCCGTCTTCAAGTCATTCAATGGCTACTTACTGGCTGCGAAACACTTGCCGAAACTACTTGTGTTGACGGGGAAAGGTAACCCAGATAAAGCAAGCACGCGATTTCTCGGTCTATTACGCAGATCCTTCGTCGATGTCCCCGTGGTGATATTTGTTGATTCTGATGTTTATGGGTTACGAATATTGTGGACATATGTGTTAGCCGCCGGGGGTGCGGCTGCTAATGTGATATTTGCGGGTACTTTCTTGTTGGAGCACGAACGCGGATACTTGACAATTGCGCGGATCGAGTGGAAACTCATGATGAATTTTCTTGCCGAAATTTTGGCACTTCAGTCACAGCAGAAAGAAATTGGCGTTCTGATTTACAAACTAATGAAAAGAGAATTAACTCGCGGGATGCTTCTAGGAAAGAAGGCTGAGCTCAACGTTATGTGCAACTCCTCGTCCGACGACGACCTCAACACCTATATTTGGAAAAAGATCGCACAAAGATTCTGTGACAAAACGTGATCCTGCAGTGTGCACGCCCAACAAAAAAAACTCCTGAAAAACTCTCGCCAACCGTCGCTCGGATCTATCACATACACCCATCCGCACAATGTCCTACACAACCCGTCAAATTGGTGCTGCCAACACTTTGGACTACAAAGTTTTCATCGAGAAGGATGGAAAGGTTGTTTCTCCATTCCACGACATTCCTTTGTACGCCAACAAGGAGAAAACCATCCTCAACATGATTGTCGAGGTCCCTAGATGGACCAACGCCAAGTTGGAGATCTCCAAGGAGCAGAAGTTGAACCCAATCATCCAAGACACCAAGAAAGGTAAGTTGAGATTTGTCAGAAACTGCTTCCCTCACCACGGCTACATTCACAACTACGGTGCTTTTCCTCAAACTTGGGAGGACCCAAACCAGGTCCACCCAGAGACTAAAGCCAAGGGCGACGACGATCCATTGGACGTTTGCGAGATCGGTGAGCAGGTTGGTACTGTTGGCCAAGTCAAGCAGGTTAAGGTATTGGGTGTCATGGCCTTGTTGGATGAGGGGGAGACCGACTGGAAGGTGATTGTCATTGACGTCAACGATCCATTGGCTTCTAAGTTGAACGACATTGAGGATGTCGAGACCCACTTGCCAGGTTTGTTGAGAGCTACCAACGAATGGTTTAGAATCTACAAAATTCCAGACGGTAAGCCAGAAAACCAGTTTGCTTTCTCGGGTGAGTGCAAGAATAAGAAGTACGCTGACGAGGTTATTGCCGAGTGTGCTGAAGCTTGGGACAAGTTGATAAAGGGTTCCACCAACCCAGGTGAGATTGACTTAACTAACAGCACTTTAAGCTCGACCGCCTCTTTCTCCGAGACCACTGAGATCCCTGCTGCTTCCCCTCTCCCAGCGGCGCCAATTGACAAGTCTGTCGACAAGTGGTTTTTCATTTCCGGTGCCCACTAAGCCAGCCATGCCAATGTAGTGTAGTCATAACAATACACAAACCTCATTTCAAAACTTTCGCCTCGTATGTGCAGAAATTGTAACCCTAAGCCTGGAATCAGAAAAGTGTGGCTCAGTCGGCATGCGCACTTCGTAGGTGCGCTGACAAAGTTTATTTTTGGCAGCACATGGACATCACAAAGCAGTACCCAAAACTTGCCCTTAACCACCAAGATGCTGCGGTATTCGAAATTGAGAGCTTTCTGACAGGACTAGGCCTTTCCACTATAGATCTCATAAACCTTTCCCGTTCGTGTGATAGGGGCATGGCGGAAAGTCTAGGTGCGAGATCTGGAACATCGCCCGAGGAAGTATTCAGTATCCTTCAAAGGTCCAAACAATTATTTATTTCGAGTTTGAACCCTGGTTTTCCTACCGTTTCCAGAGAGTACATACCCACCTCGTTTAAGAGTTTGGATTCTTTTATGCATGGCGGAATCCCCCTTGGTCAGATCACTGAGGTTTTTGGAGCTAGTGGGTGTGGAAAGTCCCAGTTTTTGCTCTTTTTGGCAGTCGAGGCACTTGCAACGGGGACCGAAAATGAAAACTCATGTATATATATTTCTACAGAGGCTTCTTTGGAAAGCCGCCGGCTAGACGATTTCAGCAGTAAGGTACCAGGTGCGCTAGACAGGGTTTCTTACGTCTACTGCCCAGATCTCGAGAATCAAGACCACATTTTGCTTACACAACTTCGACTCAAACTAGAGGAAGGGATCAAATCAGGGATGCCAGTGCGAATGGTGATTATTGACAGCGTGAGTCATCATTTGCGGGCGGAGGATACATTTCTCAACACACTGCAGTTCTTTCGCAGCCACTTGGCTTGGCAGGAAGATCAACTTCTGGGGGTACCGACGTATAGACAAGAAAAAGCCAAATTCGATGCCGTGACGAGCCAGCATATGAAGGGGGATGCGCGGTTCAGAAACAGGACTCTGAAGAAGTACTACTTATTCACCTTGTATAGCCACTTGGCAGAGTTGGCACTGTCTTATAATGTTGCTGTGGTGCTAGCAAATCAAGTCAGCGATGTCATGGATGCGGTAGACACTGGTAACAGCGATAAAACCGAATATATCGAAGAGGATCCCTTGAGCTTCGATTTTCAAGTCGGCACTTTTCTGGGATGGGATGCAGTGTCTCTGTTTCCATGCAATTTCAATGCGGCGGAAAATGGGACTAAAGAGACTGGAGAGAACAGGAAGAGGAAAATAGACGAAGCGAACTCCGAGATAGTTAATGGAAACAGAAATGTTTTATGGAACGGTCAGAAGACTGTTCGCTCAGGTCCAAAAAGGAAAGTGCCCGCTATGGGGTACACGTGGTCAAAGCTAATTCCGAACCGTATTCTTTTATGGAAAGCCTACCTGCCGATCTACGACCGGGCCGGGGACAACGAATCAATTGATGTCGCAGAAAGAAGTTCTCTTGATGAGCAAATTAAAAACCATTCAACCGACGCGAACCAAGCGACAAAATCTACCACCGAAACCGCGTCTTCCATTGCTGGCTTTGGTGTTCGGAGATATGCTAGGGCCGTTTCTGGACACAAACATGCGGGCGCGACTGCCGAATTCGTGATAAGCCAGACAGGCCTTTATGAGGTGCATGCGGGCCGCCGCACGTGACTAAATATGAGCATGGAGTGACTCGGGCGCGAACCACGCCCCGTAATCTAATGACAACAAATTGCGTCGAGATAAATACGAACCACACACCAAAAAACAAAAAGAGTGTATTTCGAGACCGAATCGACTATACGAAATACGTCCAATCTAATTGTCAAGCTTTGTAACATTTAATCATGAAATTTATCGACGAAATTGACATTGAGTTAGTCAATCAGGAGCTCAACTTCCACTCACCCGACAACAATCTTATAATCAAGGGCGGATGTGACCTTTTTACAACTAAGGCCATTGGGTCGGATAGGAAATTATTCAAGACGATCGACAAACACTTGGACCAGATAATGGAGGACCAGCAATTTTCCCAGTCAATTGAGAGGGAGAGAAAACAATCAGTGAGCTCGCTTTTTGGAAGCAGCGCGTCGCCACAACAACCCCAATATATCAAGCGCGGGAGCTCCTTAGCCGAGCTGTATGAAAAAGAGAGAAGCTTGAGTAATCACCTGTTAACACGCAACAAGTCTGAAGAAACTTTATCTGAAGAGAAGGCGTGTATGTTCAAGCCCCTAGCTTCTCCGGCTGTAGAGGGACCTGGCGAAGAGTTCGCAATTGACGAGTCGCCTTTTGGGCCATTAAAAAATGCATCCACAAGGAAAACATTTGCGTACCTCATTGCCATTTTAAACGCGACATATCCAGACCACGATTTTTCGAATTTGCAGCCTTCCACAGAAAACTTTTACCGAGTTGACTCGGCAGACAGCTTAAGGCATCGTTTCAACAGTATTATGGTATCTCTCGGTAAAAAGGAAGACTTGCTCACATGGGTGTGGGACACGATCGATTCTTACATGGACCTTATACCCTCCCGTTCTCCCAAACTTCCTGCACAAGGCGGGCCTGAATCTCGCAAAAACAGTCTGAGCAATTCTGGCCAGGCCGGGTCTCCAAAGCTAATCGACCCTAGTTCGTCTTTCAGTGATTCCAATTGCAAGATTTATGAGTTTCAGCCTTCAGACCAATCGATCTTAGAGGATTTGTATCATCCTTATCAAACATCATGGTCGAACTACTGGTTTATCTATAACAAGAAAAAGAAGCGTGTTTGCTTTCTTTACTTGACTGCGATTAATCGTGGACACCACCTGCAAATTAGCAGACCCACTACACCCCCAGTAGGCCTTGACTCAAGGGAATCCCGAAGGCAGCGTGCCAGCAATAGCGAGGAGACTTACGAGGATTATGACGGAAACGATGACTCGATGGAGGAAGAAGATGACGACGATGAGTTCACTGACGATGTGATGGGGGACATAGAAATCTGAATTTGGTGTCCTCATGTCACATGCAAGCATGTGTTCATACCCATAACTTTTCAATTATTACCCAAATTCACTTTTTGACTTTCTCTCCAAGACCGCGCCAGCGCCAACATGAGAGTGCAACTTGGCGTGATAAGTCTCTGGGTGCACCAGCCCTAGGATTGCTGCGGCACGATTTCTGCAGCGTAACACTGGTAGTCGATATCCCAATCCCCATTGATAGGATAAGTCTCCAGACTGAAGCGAAACCTGCGGAAGCGTTCTACAAGATCTTTGAAAGTTGCTGGTTCAGTAGTATCAGACATCGAAGATTAGTATATGAAGTTAGTTTGGAGGTCAAGAAAAGTTGTATGTTAAATTTAACTCAGGGTGAGGTCTCAGCACCCCCTGTGGCTGTGCTTAACTAAACCACGTGAGGGAGGCAGACAGCTATCACATGATGAAAACCACGCGATGCTACAAGTCTCTAGGCTTACGCACAACAAAGATGATTCTTGCATAGGAGATAACGGTATCTCACGCCCCACATGAATCCCGATATCGGAATTTTAGACTTTGATACCCTTTTGGCTTGGCGGCAAAAACACTCTTTATAAGATTTTGCGCTTGTTCAGTGCTCCTTTTGTGTTGGCATATGCCTCGAGTGTGCAAGATCGTTTTCAAATTCAGCATGATCGAGTAAAGCGATACCCAAGTGTTGCCGATGGGGCTAGAGTAGCTCGAACTCTAGTGAATAGAGAATATTTGATGAACGTCAATACTATCGAGAAACTGGAAGGCGTTGAAGAAGCACCTACCTCTGACATGGAGTACTATGCCGACTGTGACCTAGACGGTAATCCTTATTGGCTCGTCATCGATATTGGGTCACCCTCTAGAAACATTGCACGTGGATCTCTGCACTCATTCACTATAAGATCTGGCCATCACCCGATGAAAGACAAATGAATGTCCATATGTCCATAGGGGGTCATATATTCGCCGGCTGGGTCACCAAGGCTCACATTGAGGGGGGATATCGTGAACGTGACTAAAAGCACCCCGGAAACAATTGCTCGTTTGGAAACATGGTTCACCAAAAGGCAACCGATGCGAAGTGGTGGCTTCCCCTGAGCCAAAATTCTCCACACAGATCGCACTGGGTAAAAATCAACGTTACTGATGTGTACATGATCGGCGGGTTTGGTGACCCGGGCATATATAGGACCCATGAGCGGGGAAGAATATCACGCTGCAACCATTTTTAACTGAGGCATGCGCATGTTCTCAACGCTGTGTCGTGACACATGCTTCGATTGCGACATGTCATATGTAGTTCTCACATATGTAGTTGCCAAAGATCTTCACACGTAGAACGAGAGCCAACAGCAACTGAAATGAAAGAGCAATGTTCTCAAGTTGTTG